>JAECMU010205356.1:0-12987 GCA_016106625.1 Dracogyra subfuscus
GTTTAAGTTGATCTAGGATAATTTCCACACAAAACAATGGTCGCATATTTAACCAAATTGGTCGCAATGTAAAAGGCTGTTTAATTTGATATATGATGATTTGAAACATACATATACATATATATATATATATAATGCTTTCTGATCTGGTCAAGTCAAAAGTACGATGGCATAAATCATAATGCAGAAGGGTTGTGACATTACCAGATTTGTCACAGTTCAGAATTGTCACAGTTCAGAAGATTTAAGAGAAGTGTTGCTGAGGAGAATTATTTGTAATAATGTCACAATCGTGAGATTTGTCACATATTTGTCAACTGTTTTTGCCATGTCTCCAGTTTAAATCGAGGTACGATAACGCAAGTGGGGTGGTTTTGCGATACCGTAAACTTTATCACACATTGTGTCACTGTGTTGAAATGACCTGACAAGATGATTTATGCAGAGTTAATCAACTCGGCTACATTTGTCACATATTTTGTCAGTCAGAAAGTATGACTGGATTTGTCACATATTTTGTCATTCGGAAAGTATGACTGGATTTGTCACATATTTTGTCAGTGGGAAAGTATAACTAGATTTGTCACATATTTTGTCAGTGGGAAAGTATGACTAGATTTGTCACATATTTTGTCAGTCAGAAAGTGTGACTAGATTTGTAACATTTTGTCAGTCAGAAAGTATGACTAGATTTGTCACATATTTTGTCAGTCAGAAAGTATGACTAGATTTGTCACATATTTGTCAGTCAGAAAGTATGACTAGGTTTGTCACATATTTTGTCAGTCAGAAAGTATGACTAGATTTGTGAAATATTTTGTCAGTCAGAAAGTATGACTAGATTTGTCACAGTCAAAAAGTAAGACTAGATTTGTCACATATTTTGTCAGTAAAAAAGTAAAGCTAGATTTGTCACATATTTGTCAGTCAGACAATATGACTAGATTTGTCACAGTCAAAAAATACGACTAGATTTGTCATGTATTCGTCACAGCCAAAAAGTATGCTAGATTTATAACATTTTGTGACTCTTGTCCAATTCATTACTGATATTTTATCGCAGTTGTCCTGTTTAAAATCGAGGTACAGTCACAGAGTTTTGCTTCACGATGGTGCATATCATGTGCATAAAATTACAGATCACAGGTCACAGAAAGGCATTGACAAATTTTTGTAGTCATACGATATCCAATCAAAGACAAAACTAAGCCAGATATTATATTAAATTTTAATGTTTTACAACACTTTTACAAAGGCTGTTCTTGAAAATTTAGAGCCAGTCGAAATAAGATTTTAGTAGCTGTATGAAATCCACTAAAGTTTGCAAGCTTTGAGACAAAAGTTGTAAAAAAAATGAGTTGTGTGTGGGTTGTAAAATTGTATTTAATTAATTATACATTTAATTGTGTAGTGCCTGAAACTCTTTTGGATATAGGCACGTTAATAAAGTAACAGTAACTGAAATTATATAGCATTGTTAATTGAAGTTGGCAAGCTTTGAGACAAAAGTCATAAAAGACTGAGTTGTGTGTGTATAGATTGTAAGATTTCTACATTTAGTTGTATGGTGCCTGAAGCTCTTTTAGATATAGGCACGTTAATAAAGTAACAGTATCTGAAATTATATAGCATTGTTAACTGAAGTGGCACGCTTTGAGACAAAAGTCATAAAAGACTGAGTTGTGTGTGTGTAGATTGTAAGATTGCTACATTTAATTGTATGGTGCCTGAAGCTCTTTTGAATATAGGCATGTTAATAAAGTAACATTAACTGTAATTGTATAGCATTGTTAACTCCAATAATGCTTGAAATCTCATTCCCAGCAGATTGTTATGTGGATCTAGTTGCCAATTTGACTAACAGCTGTGACACAAAAGTCATAAAAGACTGAGTTGTATGAATTGTCAATTTGCTTCATTTGCATAGCATTGTCAGATGCAGTTAATGTTTAATTTCACATTCAGACTTTATTGTTATCACACTTCACAATGTGATTAACTTAGCCATCAGACAAAATGTCACAAAAGACTGAGTTGTGTGTGGATTGTAAATTTACTTTATGTACATTGTATAGCATTGTGTGTGTGAGCTTGTATGAAGACTTTATCAAACACATGTACATATGTTGATATAAGCCAGGTCGTAAAAGATTAATACCTGTTTTAAATGTGACAGAGGAGTCCTCTGTCTTTGTATATTATCTGTATATTAAGGTCACACTAGTACAGCCAAAGATAGCCTGTACAAAGTTTTATGTATAAATTTGTTTTATTATTGCGTGTACAAAGACTCTGTATAAAAAGTTTAGTTTTTTGTCAAATTGTTTTAAATTTTCAAAAGTGTGAATTTGACATGTTTCAGTAAGCCAAAGATTGCACAGTTCTTGTGAGGGCATTGTATGTGAAGACCATCTGTAGAAGTTTACAAAAAATATATTTTATTTAACACATTGATCTCTGTTCTAAATGATCTTTGTGAAATCGAAGAAATTTCTTGCAAATTTTAGGGTTTCTCTTTACTATCGCTAAAGAATAACACCATTCACAATTTGGTTCGAAGATATCATATAGAACCTAGGTTAATTAATTGAGATGGACACATTTTTCAAGTTACTAAGTTAACCCAGGTTATTTTTTAAATTAATTATTGTATAAACAGATTTAGATAATTTGTTATAGAATTGATAACTTTTATAGAATCATCATCATCACTACGCCAAAACCCTCCCAAAATATAGAAGATCTCTAAAAATTAAAATTATTTAGTACTTAAGTGTATCATTAATGCTTAAGGGGTGTTCTCAGTTTGTAATTAGTCACACTGACTTGTGTCCATGCGATGTATCGGCCCTACAAAAGTCAGAACGTATAAGACTCAAGTCATTCTGATTTTGGTGTTCTCTCACAGTACGATTCGATCGCATGTGACAGGTTGGTGTGACTAATCGTGTAATGAGAACACCCTTTAAGTAATAGTCTTGTTATTGGAATCGACCAGTCCTTAATTAGGCATGACTTGACTATTTCTCATTTATATTAAATCATGTATTAAGTGAGTGAGTAGTGTTTTGCCACTGGACAGCATGTGTGTAATAATAACTATACTGATGTTCAAAATGTGAGTAAATTCATAAATATTGAAAAGAAGCAATTTAGAAACAACCTTTCATATCCCACCGTACCATTCGTTGATTTTCTCTGATAATATTTGCAGTCTTGTAAAGTTTCTTTTTGAAGTCAGTATTATTGATTTCAGATACTGAACTTCACGATACTTTCATATCCCACCGTACCTACCGTTCATTGGTTTTCTACAACACAATTTGAAGCCTTGTAAAGTTTATTTTTGAAGTCAGTATATTTGATTTCAGATACTGAACTTCAGGATACGTTCATATCCCACCGTACCATTCGTTGGTTTTCTATGATACTATATAAAACCTTGTACAGTTTCTTTTTCGAAGTCAGTATATTTGACGATCACTGTATGCTGTTGTATGATGTAACTTATTGTTCGAGTTTAAGTTAGCTTTGCAGGGCTTTCATGTTTCAAAACATTGCCAGAGCTTGCATTGTTGACTGTTGTCATGGATACATACCTTCATGGTTGTTTCAGTTTAAAAGCCTGACATACTGCAATTTGTAATAAGCCAGTTGAACAATGATGAAATTATTTTAATCATAACATTTTAAAATAGTATTATTTTAATAGATTGCCACGGTAACAAAAATAACAATTAAAAAGTTGTGAAATAGCAAAACAGAAACGTTTTTAACAATAAAATACTTTTATAATTATTTTGAGAACATTTTGTACAAAATCTGTTATCTTTTACTTTATTTTAAAAAGTATAAACCTTTTTAAAATAAATATTCCAAACTATATTATGGTATTAAAAAAAAAATTGAAGTTGTCATGATAACTTTTTTTTTACAAATTCCTTAATCTTTGTTTTATTTTGATAACAGTTTACATTTTTGTCCTAAAGCTTGTACATTCAGAAGATACAGTGCATGACCCAATGAAGAATTCAACCAGCAACCCATGGTTGGTTTTTGAAACTTTGTAATTACCAAGCTGCACTTGAGGTTGCACATCACCATTTACTTTTTCATGTTTTTCAACATGTCAGAATATATTCTGTTAAAAGTAGGACAATGTAGAGACGGCAACAAGACTACTATTTTTAGTAAGTAAAGTCACTTGGTAACTACCCAAGAAAAATAAAAATAGGTTGATGACAAATTTTACTATCACATTTATTGATTTTTAAGCTAAAGCACTACTTCATTTTTTTGTTAAGTAAGTGGTAGTTTACAACGTACATAGTTGTTATATTTTACTACTAAAAATAACAATTAATTTTAAAGCAATGAGGGGCTTTTAAAAAAAAATGCTACATAGGTCAATCTACTTGTTTTCATCAAAGAAAGATTTGAAAGGCATTTCAGTATGTTACATTTTTTAATGAAGACCTATTTTCAAAACAGGACTGTATTATTATGTTATACAAAGTAACAACATTGGCACTGGTGATCTTTGTGTGTGTGTGATGGCCTTAAACACTGTGCATTGAACTCTTTCTACCCTGGAGTCTCTTTATTTATAGAACTGTTTCAATTTTTAAGTCTTGTCATATAAACGGTTGGCCTTACCTACGCTTACCTAACTGTATGGTTGGTTTGCATACAATATAGCAATAAATACATGCCGTGTGTAATGATGTCAAGTTTGACACTGTTTTTATATTAAAGGGGCGGTCTTGAAATTGCATAATGACCAAAAAACTAATTTCATTTTAGTCTTCTTATGAACTACCTATAAATATTATACCTTTAATTGCATACCATATTAAATAAAAAATAAAATTTTTTTAATTACTATTTGCACATTTATAAGGGTTAACAAGAGGTTAACACATGTGTAACAGTTTGAATTAAAGGGGCAGTCTTCAAATTGCATAATGACCAAAAAAATAATTTCATTTTGTCTTCTTATGAACTACCTATAAAGATTATACCTTTAATTGCATACCATATTAAATAAAGAATAATTTTTTTAAACTACTATTTGCACATTTATAAGGATTACGAACAGGTTAACACATGTGTAACAGTTTGAATTAAAATTACATCTCCATGTAGTGAAAGAGAACATACAGGTTTTTGTTACTTTTCGTCAATATATTTTGAGAAACATGTTAAGTCTGCAAGAATTAAATATGTAATTCTGAGAATAGACATTAATTTACAGTGACCACAGTGACTGTTCTAACAAAGCATAAAAGAAACCATGGATATGCAAAGAGTTTTAATTATGTGGTATCAAGTAATTTGTAGTAATATATTATAAGTACGTGTGAAAAATGCTGAAATACAACTCTTGCAACTTTGGGAATGCACCTTTAAATAACCAAATTAAGAAGATGGCCGTCTGAATTGCCGGTCAATACATTATTTGTCTGTACATGTGTGTGTGTATATATATATATATAGCAGCACCATGCCAGGTGCCTTATACATAGTCATTTGTTTTAAAGTAACTGACCCTAGTTTTAAACACTACAACATATTTTAAATTTAAAATTACTTCCATTTTATTGTTTAGATTATAAATTTTTCTTACATCCGAAATCTTTTGGTTGTCCTGGTGTTTGTAATATCCTGAAATACATTATTCATAATTCTAACAGTGTATGTATCTTTGAAAAATAATGTTATTTAGCCAAGTTCTATTTCTAAACTATATTTCTCCATTTAAGCATCATTGACGTTTAGTTTAAAGGGACATACCCTAGTTTTTAAACACTAAGACATAGTTTTGACTATTAGAGGCATTTTTTGATAACTGAAATCATACTTTACTTAAATTTTATTGTTTAAAGTATCCATTTCCGTACATTCAAAGTGTTTTTGGTCATCCTGATGTTTTTTAATATTACAAAATGCTTTTCTCATATTTTTAAAAAGGCACGTGCCTCTGAGAAGTAACAGTTATGTAGTCCAGTTTTATTCTATTTTAAGAGGGTATTTCACCATTTCAAAGTCAAAGACTCATGTTTCACTCAGTTGTAACTTTATCAAAATGTGTTACAGGTTTGTAAATTAAACTAAACTTAATGTTAATTTTCATGAACTGAAACTAGGGTATGTCTCTTTAACTCTATTATATCTTTATCCAGATGTGTTTCAGGTTCGTAGATTGACCAGATTTAAATGTCCATGTTCACAGGTTGAAACTAGGGTCTGTGACCTTTAACATTTCATATCGTATTTTAAACCAATCACTTACAATATCATCACATGAAATGACATTTTTCCATTTTTCTAGACCGCATAGGCCTTGACATTGTTTTTTAGTATTTTTATTCTTAATTTGGACATGTCAGAATTCTATTTTTATCATATAGGAGTCTTAGATAATTCTATTTTTATCTCAGATGTAGATTACAGGTCATAGGGCTATCAAACTAGTCAAGAATTGTAAAAAATGTTTAGAGATGAATCTATTACTTCAATTGTACTTCACAACAACAAAAATCACTCGCTTTTTCTCTCATTATAGAGAATCTTTAAGGGTCTATAACTCCCTGCCTAAGACAAATATCAACTTGTATGTTTACATTAATGATGATTTTGAGATATTGTAATTTTTACATATATATATATATAGGTCAGATGGAACATGTACCTTTAATTATTTGAACACCACCATGGTGTTAGATTTCCTAGTCAGATTTACCTAAACCATGCAAGGTCAGATAAAAACAATACAGTCTTCACCCTGACTAAACATCAAGGTGAGTTGAAGATCACTCTCCTGAAATGATTTTAGGCGAGCGATCACTCTCGTTACATTTACGTGTGCCATTCACTACTATTTACTCTTTTTTTTCTTTTTTTTTTGTACTAAATTTAAATTGCGGGCAGCATAGCCCAGTGGTACAGTGCCCGCCTGATGTGTGGTCAGTCTAGGATCGATCCCCGTCAGCTACCACTGGGTTTTTCTCGACATAACCATATGTCCGACGCCGATACAACCGTAATTATCATGTGTTGAGTGCGTCGTTAAAAAAAACAAAAAAACAAAAAAACTAAATTTAAATATAAAATGAAAATGTTTTTATCATGTTTTTGGGTGTGTTTTTTTATATAGCGTTATTAGTTTCCATCATTTAAAGAAGTACAATTAAATTAAATATGGAATAAAATGTGTCAAAAGGTTTTATCACAGGAAAGCATTTGATTCAACGATCGCTTAAAATTTTCTAGGTGAGCTATGAGGTATGCGTGTGCTTGCTTTTGCCTGGTGAAGACTGCAAAGTGTTAAATTATTTAAACACCTCGTCTTGGGCATATTTTTAGTCCCCTACCGGTCCAACCAAAGGAGTCTGTAGGCTTTGTCTCCATCCTTCTGTCATTCTGTCTGTCTTTCTCTCTGTCTCACATAGACTACCATCATTTGAAACCCAATAGCTGATATATTTTTCATGCTGGGGTGTCGTTAAACATCTATTCTGTTCTGTTCTGTTCTGTTCTGTTCTGTTCTGTTCTGTTCTGTTCTATATTATGTTCTGTTCTGCTCTATTTCTATTCTATCCATCTCACCTAGATTTTTCGGGGTCCTTTTTTTTCACAATGACTCGAGATACTGAGCTGAAATTTTTGTGTATAGCTTTCCAGATCAAGTTTGACTTGCATGGCAATTTACCCATTTTTGACAGAGTTATGGCCCTTGAACTTAGGAGATAAGAAATGTTTTTGCGTCTGGTAGGGGACATGTTTTGCTTCAGCAGTACTCTCAGAATGCTTATTTTTAGGAATCGCTGAGAATATGTCCAAGACAGGCTTGCTTGAATGTTCAGTGGATGTGTCTAAATAGGTGATTGATTTTTATAAACATTGCTTGTAATTACTGATCAACTGTCTCATCCGTAATTTATTAGCGGTGGGTAGCTTTAATTTTTGAGGATGGAAATGGAGGAGGGTGGGGTGGGGAGATAAGTGGGTGATATCTTAATTTTGTCTTCTCCATATACTGCTTTTATAAATCACACAAATATTTTAATTATATTCATTAGTCAAAAAAAGAAGTTTAATTTTTTTTAATTTATATACCGTATTGAATATACTTTCAGGGGAGGATCTGTGATTTTGTTAAGGGGAGGGTTAGGTCATTAATACGAAATATGAGCAAGGGACACCTGGTTAAGAGATTTTTGAAGCCATCTCAGTACTATGATATCATAAATCTGTCATTAGTTATGATGTCACAGTATACGATGATGTTATGACATCGTAGTGCTAAGATACCTTTAAAACTCAGGGCCCATGCTCAATGTGTTCACTGTTAATTTAGGGCTGGTGTCTGGACACCCACCCCCACCCTTCCCAAAAACGATTCTACTCTTTAATTTGTTTTGGTGAATATTTTCCGCATTTGGAAAAGACCACTAATGTACATTTTGCTATTGATAAAATCAGCAAAAAATACTTACATGTATCAGTCTCATATTCAAATTAAAATGTATACTCTGTATTAAAATTAAAATTTGTACACAATTAAAATGTTTTTATATGTTTTGTACATGTATGTATGTATGCATATTGAGCCGAATTTTCAAACCTGTTTTGTCTTAAATGTGTGTAACTGCATAAAATGACAATGTTTAAATACCTGCATTTAAGAAAAACAACCTTCGTAAATTCAGTATATTATTTTAATAGAGTACTATGAGTGCCGAATTTTCAGACCTGTTTATGTCTTAAATGCGTGTAACTACATACATTTACAGTGTTTAAGCACCTGTTTAAGAAAAAACAGACTTTGTGAATTTGGCCATTCATTTTAATAAAAGTGCAATGGATGTATATTTACAATCCTGTTCTTGTCTTAGACATGCATAACTACATACATTTACAATGTTTATACACCTGTGTTTAAAAAAAAATTAGGATCTACAATGCTGAAACATCAATGTTTACGAAAAACGGGCTTCGTGAATTTGACTCATTATTTTAATAAAGTAGGTGTCGATTTACAAACCAGGGCCCGGTAACATAAAGCACTCCTAACACTTAGGTGAGACGTACTCCATACATAATGTGTGGCGTACATCCGACGTGTTACAAGTGCTTTGTATTACCAGGCCATGTTTTTTTTATCTCACACGTGTAGTAACTACATACATTTACAGTGCTTAAACCCCTGTGTTTAAGAAAAACAGGCTTGGCAAATTCGACCCATTATTTTAATAAAAGTACAGTGGGTGTCATGAGCTGTCAGCCCATCACATCAAACTGCATGTAGTTGTAATTTATTGATTTTTTAACAGGGAACTTGTCACCAGTCGATTCTGCCTTGTTGGCAGTCTAAGAGCTGTAGAACAGAATGGAATAAAATAATTTTAAAATATTCATCGTCTTTCGTTCCTTCAAAAATTTATTAGCTGTTAAAATAACCGTGTGTCAGACACCAGCTGTGTTGAAGTGTTTAACAAGCATTACGGACAGCACATAGCCCAGTGGTACCGGCCTCGGTGGCATAGTGGTTAGGCCATCGGACTACAGGCTGGTAGGTACTGGGTTCGGATCCCAGTCCAGGCATGGGATTTTTAATCCAGATACCGACTCCAAACCCTTAGTGAGTGCTTCGTAAGGCTCAGTGGGTAGGTGTAAACCACTTGCATCGACCAGTGATCCATAACTGTTCAACAAAGGCCATGGTTTGTGCTATCCTGCCTGTGGGAAGCACAAATAAAAGATCCCTTGCTGCTAATCGGAAAGAGTAGCCCATGAAATGTCGACATCGGGTTTCCTCTCTCAATATCTATGTGGTCCTTAACCATATGTCTGATGCCATATAACCATAAAGATAATGTGTTGAGTACGTCGTTAAAACATTTCCTTCTTTCTTTCTATAGCCGAGTGGTAAGGCACTTGCTTGATGTGTGGTCGGTCTAGGATAGATCCCCGACGGTGGACCTAGTGGTAAACAAACAAACATTCCTTTCCTTTCCTCTCTCACTCTCGACCAAGTGTCAAAATAACCATATGTTAGATACCAAATAGCCGTAGTTTAAAATGTGCTGAGGTGTCGTTAAAAAAAACATTCCTTTCCTTTCCTCTCTCACACTCGACCAAGTGTCAAAATAACCATATGTTAGACACCAAATGGCCGTAGTTTAAAATGTACTGAGGTCATTATACAAACATTCCTTTCCTTTCCTCAGCCGTAGTTTAAAATGTACTTTCCACCAGGTTAAAATAATGCCAGTCTCATATTCTTCACTGGGTAAAGACAAAAATAAATGACATCCTTGAAATCAAGTCTGAATCATCCCTTACCAGAGTTAAAATAATGCCAGTCTCATATTCTTCACTGGGTAAAGACAAAAATAAATGACATCCTTGACATCAATTCTGAATCGTCCCTTACCAGAGTTAAAATAATGCCAGTCTCATATTCTTCACTGGGTAAAGACAAAAATAAATGACATCCTTGAAATCAAGTCTGAATCATCCCTTACCAGAGTTAAAATAATGCCAGTCTCATATTCTTCACTTGGTAAAGACAAAAATAAATGACATCCTTGAAATCAGTTCTGAATCATCCCTTACCAGAGTTAAAATAATGCCAGTCTCATATTCTTCACTGGGTAAAGACAAAAATAAATGACATCCTTGACATCAATTCTGAATCATCCCTTACCACAGTTGAGGCGGAATGTAGCCCAGTAGTAAAGCACTCGCTGGATGTGTGGTCAGTTTGGAATCAATCTTTGTCCGTGCACACACTGGGCTATTTCTCGTTCCAGCCAGTGCACCATGACTGGTATATTATGGTATGTGCTATCCTGTCTGTGGGAAAGTGCATATAAAAGATCCTTTGTTATCAGCTCCGAGTACAAACTTGCACTGCACCCAGGGAATGGCTGAACAAAAGAATATCAGCCAACCCTACCCAACCCCCCAAAAAACCTGCTGCTGGTAATGTACTTGGTGACACGGAAAAGGAGGACAAACAACAACGGGAGGCACCACAGCAGCAGTGAGGTCTAATTAATGAGCTACTCTCGATCTAATAAAACTCCAAAACTATATTAGCTCAGTATCTTTTTTCTTTCTTTCGGTCGACAAAATTCCTTCATACTGAAATGCACACCTTTTTCTCTTTGGCATAATTAATGCTCCATTCAAAATTCCATAGCCCCACCACCACCCCCGCCTGCTACCGATNNNNGGACTGCTGATGCTCCCTTGTTATCTGCCAGTGCAGGCGGTCCCTCCTACATCCCCACCCCCTCCCCAACTTTCGGTCTTGGACGAAAGAGCTTGCTTTGCAAGCTCTTGCACCCACAACAGGCGTGCGCTACAACAGCTTGTTCTGAATGTGCACGTTAAACCCTATGACACGACATGACATTAGGAAAAATGTAGCAGGTTTCCTCTGATAACTACACGTCAGAATTCCCTAATGTTTGAAATCTAGTAGGCGATGATTAATTAATCAATGTAGTTTTTTCTTCTTTTTTACCCAAATTATCCAGATTACATTTATAACAAAAATTCTGGTACATGTGTAAATTTTTATTTACATTACTCACACATTCATTACAATATTCATTTAGAATACACAAAAAACAAACATAATTGGCACCACATGTGGGTGTTAAACAATACAATTTAATAAACGTGCTATGAGAAAAAACACTTTGACTTCATTTTAAAGCGATAATAAATTAAAAGTAGATTTTCAGATACAACTGCCCCAAGGACAAAAGCCTGCCTCCATTTCTTTTATTAGCAAAAAAACCTTCTTTGTTTCCTTTAAAAATGTATGATGCTAGATGCACGGTATTTCCAATGTCCTGAAAATTAAAAATTAAATCTCAGCCCAGCCCACATTTTGAAACAAATGTGGATAAAAATCTAACATTTAATTTATAATTGCTTAACCGATAAGCCCAGTGTTTAAGTGTAATCATAGAAATATATTTGTTAACAAAGTATAGCAAGTGCAAAACAGTTTACAATAAAATGTAAGCATAACAGAAAAAAATAATTTAAAAAGCACAAATTTGGCATGTGTAACAAGACAGAAAAGTAAATTTTTTCCAAGATTTATCCATAAAATGTACAAAACAAAAAGGCAAGTTATCCAAAAATAGAAGATACATGCATAACAAAGAGAAAAAAAGTGGAATTAATTGATGCATAAAATTTTAAGAATGAACTCAAAGACATTATAGGACAAGGTGATAGAAATAGTATTTACTTTTGTTGTATTAGATTAAAAATACAATTAAACCTTTAAAACAGACCAAAATTGTCATCCAAAACAAAGTTTTTAGTTTAATTTTTTAAATGGTATCTTCACCATATATGTATGTAGTTGTAGAATAATATTATGCATAACCTCCAACACATTAAGTAAAAATTCTGAAATACTGTGTTATAACAGAAACAGCCATTTGTAGTAGTTAGATTTATTAAACACTGAACAGAACAAGAAACGTGAGATTCCAAACTCATAATGGAATTGTTGTGTGTGCAATTGTGTATTCTTGAGTAATCATTTTAAAAGTATTATATCAACTATCAATTCAACAAAACTTGATTAAAAAGGTGGGTTTTGGAGAATGTGAAGTAACAACCATTTATAATAATGGGCTTTATTTTTTACTGTAGTTAATAATACTTTTTAAGACTTCTGATGCATAGATTTTGACATTCTCACATTTCTTTTGCTGTTCACTATACATTTACAAAGAGAATGTTGCTTAGTCACAGAATGAATGCACTGCATATAATGCATGAATCAGGGAAATAATTCTATAAAATTTATCAAAATTTAGAACATGTATATGTGAGAGAAAATATATAGGATTAGGGATTATATATAAACCCTGTAATATTCAGGTAATATATGTACAGTCAAACCTGTCTTAAGCGGTCACACAAGGGAGTAAATAAAAGTGGCCGCTT
>JAECMU010205357.1:0-16163 GCA_016106625.1 Dracogyra subfuscus
TATCCTGAGTTTGCTGCTATTGTACGATGTCTTCGACTAACCGTTTGGCGGGCAGTAGTGAGTGTGTGGCAGGCCAGTAAATCAAATTTACATTCCATGTCAGTCCCTGCGAGATAAAAGTTTTAAAGCAGCCACGAAGTATGATTAATGAAGTTTGGCAGGGGAAGATTGTATATTCATGCAATGTGTATTTGTGCAGAAAAGTCATACTTCGATGATTGATATTAAGGAAATGCTTCTGTGTAAACAAGCACTCTTGATTGTTTTTCAAATCTGGTCAACCCTAAGCAATATACGATGCATACAAAAATAAAAGAAATTTAGACATATACATTGTATGCATCAGTTAGAAACCATAATTGTATCTTTTTGTCTAATATACATGTACAGTCAAACCTGTCTTAAGCGGTCACACAAGGGAGTAAATAAAAGTGGCCGCTTACGACAGGTGACCGCTGAGTACAGGTTGCCACATATATAGTCTTTAAAACATTTGTTGTTGTTTCTTGTTTTACCGTTTGTACTACTAACCAACGGATGTGTGCAACACAGTTGACTATAAATCAACTTTTGAAATGTCGTCTCCTTTGGAAATAATGCAAATGGAATGCATTAAATTAACCGTTCTCAATAAGTTTGTTTCTTTTTCCATTTAATTATTTAATTCCCACTTCATGCGGTGTATTGTCATAGTATGTGAATCTACAAACGTCAAGCGTAGATTGCCCTGAGGCAATTAGATGCATTCCCGAGCCATGCTTTCTTAATTGATAGGCAGTTGAAATGTTGGGACTGAATGGGTATTAGTATTCCTGTAGGTGTGAAGATCTGTTATTTGCTGCACCTTATAGCTGTTCTTAAAACATCCCTTGTGTATAATAGTAAAACTTTACTGTGACCGCTTAATACAGGTATTTTAGCGACTTGGGATCCGATTTAGGTGGCCGCTGGCCGCGTTAGACAGGTGACCACTTATTACAGGTGCATTTACATTATAAATCGTTTGGGAGGAAAGAAAGTGGCCGCTAAAGGCAGGTGACCGCTGAGTACAGGTGGCCGCTAGGACAGGTTTGACTGTATATACATATAGTGAAATCTGTCTAATCTCCTTCAACCAAATTGCACACACCTTTCTCTTCGGCACTTTTTAGGCCACTATTCCAAATTCCATAGCACCACCTTACACCCCGCCTGCTACCAGCTCCGACCGAGCAGCTGGCTCTCCCTTGCACCAGTTAGCACAGGTGGTCCTTTCTCCTACCCCCACCTTTCCTGTCCTGAACAGGGGAGCTGGCATTCGTGCCCATGACAGGCATGTGCTACAATAGCTTGCTCTGAATGTCCATGTTCAAACCTAGATGAATGGACCAAATCTGTCTAAACCAGACCCTGTACAAACCTGAATCTGATCAAAACCGGCCTAGTTTCATGGTCCAGAATTTTCTAAATTATAAAAAATTAGTCCCTCTAAAAACCAGATCCAGTCTAAATCAGATAAATATCGGGTTCCTGGCATGATCCGGTTTAGATAGGTTTCACTGTATAAAATATCTTTAAAACATTTGGTTCATGACAAGGTTGTCATGGTAACCAAAATGATAAATCCTTACACATTAAAAAAAATCTTAACAAGTAAGAGAAGAAATATTGTGTGTGATTTTTCTCCAAAACATATGTTATGGATTGTGAATGCATGTGCAAATGGTGTGACCCAGTTTCAAATTATTCATGCCATGTCTGCATTTCAGGCAGACGTTCTAGTCACTCCTGCTTCAACTGATGAATTAGGCTGTTATCCTATTTCAAACTACCCATTATCAAGAGTTCTATCTGATTTTGCACAATGATAGTTGATACAACCAATAGGTTATATTGGTAGCAAATGATTAATATTATCCCTTAATGGATCCATGGGTTATTTTCTATTCAAACATGTCTTCCATCACTGGTATGTCAGTGGCTTCTGTGTTGAAAATAAGCTTTTTTCTATCTTTTTTGTTGTGTTTTATGCCCATGCCACTTGGGTATTTTGCATTCCATGAATCCAGACTGGCATCGGTGACATTGTGGTTAGGCCATCGGTCTATAGGCTGGTAGGTACTGGGTTTGGATCCTAGTCAGCGGGCAGCATAGCAGCATAGCCCAGTGGTACAGTGCCCGCCTGATGCGCGGTTTGTCTAGGATCGATCCCCGTCCACTGGGGTTTTTCTCGACATGAACATATGTCCAATGCCGATATACCCGTCATTATAATGTGTTAAGTGCGTCGTTAAACAACAAAATAAAAAAATTTAAAAAAATTCGACTAACCGTTCAATCTTTCTGGTGACTAAAATTACGTATTCAATACATTTTGTTGTTAGAATACCAGTGTCTGTTAATTTAGTTGTAATGAGTCATTTTTCATTTTACTTTGTAATACATCTTCTTTTTTGTACATACAAAATACAAAAGGTAAAATTCTGTTTCGGCTACTTCAGACATTAGAATGACAACAATCCGATTACACAGACAGTGTTATTCTGAAAAAAGAAATGTCTCCAATATATAATTTTAGTAATTAAGAAGGCTCTGTTAGTTATAAACAAGTTACAATGGCAATAAAATAGTCCCTCTAAACAATTATGACACTAATGAGACGAATATATACCATGTAGGTTATTGCAGGAGTGCCATACAGAATTTTAAAAATGAGTTCAGTAATTGTTTTATTCCATGAGCAAGAGTGAGCGGTATAAAAACATTTTCAAAATGAGTTTCATAAATTTCGTATGGCATCACCGCAAATGTTACAATTCATATATTATCCACACAGTGATTTCTAACCAATGTTACACGTGATTGTAATTGCTTCACAATCTATGTTAATAATATTCAGTGATGTCAATTACATGGAAAGAAAGAAAGAAATGTTTTATTTAACGATGCACTCAACGCATTTTATTTACGGTTATATGGCGTCAGACATGTGGTTAAGGACCACACATATATTGAGAGAGGAAACCCGCTGTCGCCACTTCATGGGCTACTCTTTCTGATTAGCAGCAAGGGATCTTCTATATGCACCATCCCACAGACAGGATAGCACATACCACGGCCTTTGATATACTAGTCGTGGTGCACTGGCTATGACGAGAAATAGCCCAATGGGTCCACTGACGGGGATCGATCCCAGACCGACCACGCATTGAGCTAGCGCTGTACAACTGAGCTACGTCCCGCCCCCTCAATTACATGGATGCCGAATGATGTGAATATCACATCTACAAACTTGCAGCTGCTATAGCAATTACAGTATGGCCATAACAACTTTCAATGTATTATGCCCCAAGCCATAAAGGTAGCATGAAAAAATATGATGGAAGATATTTTATGGAGCAATCAAAAGTCAGATAATAACATTATTTATTAGTGTATTTTAAATACGGGAATGTCAGAGTAACTCTCCACTCGTGAAAAATGACGGGACTACCCAAGGTAGGTATTGTTTCCATTTATTTTTTTGGAATGGAGAGTTTTAAAGACTTCCCCTGTACATATTGTCAGCCATCATGAAAGGAGACATTGAATATGCTTTTGTCTGTGAAGAGTACTGCAGACCACCCAATTCTCAATCAATGATTCCATATAGGGATGGGAATTCTCCTCGGATCAACTCTCATCGAACATTGCATTTCCTCACATGTTAATCGTCCTTTCCTCCAAAATGTGACAGATGGCACAGATTTTAACCTGGGAATTCAAGAATTTCTGGGACCCCTCTAGATTTCCTCTTTTTTTAAAGTTCACCAAATTGCCACCCGTCCAATACTGATGATGTGATCACCATACCAAATGAGCTAGCCAATGTTCACAACTAAGAGTTTCTCATTCTGCATACTCATTCATGTTTTACTTTCGGAGAGATTAAAAACTGTAAACTTATTGCATATGAAGATCAGTTACTTCTTTGCATGGATAATAAATGGCCAGTGCTCCATGACTGGTATATCAAAGGATGTGGTATGTACTATCATGTTCATATAAAAAAAATCATTTGATACCAATAAGAAAATGTGGCGGATTTTCTCTCTAGGATTATATGTCAAAATTATCAAATGTTTGACATCCATCCAAAAGCCGATGATGAACAAATCAATGTGCTTTACAAAAACATAAATCCCAAGGACAACAGGCATCGAAATAAGCATTATGTCTGGCAACCCATTTACAGGTTACCATAAAATATAACCTGGTAACCTATAGGTTTGACATAGGTTACCACATTGTACGAGAAACGAAATCCGGAAGTAAATTTATCTAGTGAGCGCTGCTTAAATGCCAATTACCAAAATTGCTTGCAACTGTACAAGTGCACACGAACATTGGTGCAATTTTTGAATGAGAAAACGAAACACGGAAGTCCGGAATGCATTACCTGGTTTAAGGTCGGAAAAGAAACTATATTGAATTTTTTTGTTGAGAACGAAACACCGTTCTCGACTTTTCTTACATGTGGTAACCTCCCGGTAACCTGAACGACCATCCTCGACTTATTTCGATGACTGGGAAAATAATTGAGACAAAAACCTTGTAATAATGACTGTTTTTATTCACATGCTATTATGCATGAAACATTACAACATTGGCATACAAATAGGACCGATTCTAATCGGATACAGTTATGGCCCATCCATGTGGAGTGGGTGGTGGACTGTCATTGGTTGGCAGGACAAATATGACCAAGATACTAATGATGTGTAGGACAACTGTTAAAGTACATTAAAAAATGGGCTAGTAACTTATAAGTTATACCCAAACACAAATGCATGGGCAGTAATCCAGGACAGACCTAACATTTAACTATACAGTTTGTAAATCTTTAACACTGACCTAACAATGAACTATATGGTTTGTGAAATCTCTTTTAGTTAAGACTGACCTAACATTTAATTGTATGGTTTGTAACATCTTTAACAATGACCTAACAATGAACTATACGGTTTGTGAAATCTCTTTTAGTTAAGTCTGACCTAACATTTAATTATATGGTTTGTAACATCTTTAACACTGACCTAACAATGAACTATACGGTTTGTGAAATCTCTTTTTAGGTAACACTGACCTAACATTTAATTACATGGTTTGTAAAATATTTAACATTGACCTACATGTAACAATAAACTAAATGGTTTGTAAAATCTCTCAAGACTGACCTAACATTTAACTATACTGTTTGCAATAACATTTAATTATACAGCTTGTACAATCTTTAAGACTGAAATCTCTCTAACAATCAATTACTAGTATGTGGTTTGTAAAATCTCTATACGTCAAAATTACCAAATGTTTGACATCCAATAGGTATGAATAAAAAATGAATGTGCTCTAGTGGTGTCATTAAACATGCCTAACATTTTACAATGTGGTTTGAAAAAGCTCTTAGAAAATCATGATTATGATCATCATGGTGAAAAATTCATATTTAAAGCTAGGATTGACCATTGATTTTTACAGTTTTCAAGTATTTCAAACTGCGTTATGTTGAGATATTGAGCATTAGATACACACAGCTTATCTAGTGGACAAAACCATTTTGGGCTGGCAACTATTTAAATCGGTAAATGTCAACTTAGTAAATATAAAAAAAATAAAAATAATAATAATAAATAAATAAAAATATGTTACTCAACATGAATTGAAATACTAGTACAAGCAAGAATTTGGCAGACAATTTTATAGGACATACGATATGTTTTTCAAGCTTAATGTGGAACGTTAATAATTTATTTCTGTTTTTGGAAACCAGACACCATAGCACTGGTTACCCTATGTATGAAATAAAAATTACAAGAGAACATTTCTGAAAATATTCATAAAATAGATTTCTGCATGTTTGCTTAACAATACTTCAAAAGTTTACTTAACACAAACAGGGATCTATTTGTTTAGTACTGTGTGGAGATTCAGTAAACAGGTTTTAGAAATCACTACTCAGTTCTAACATGTTAATTAGTACTTGCTAATCAATTTCAAAAGGTCATTTTTCATTTAGCCAAAATGTTATTTTAAAACAAAATTTTCAATAAATTAAAAAACCTAAAATAACCTTCAATGGAAATAAAAACTATCTTATCTCCTAATATTGGATTATAACTTGGCAAACAAATTTTTGTCTGTTTTTAAAAGTTAACCTTTAATTAAAAGAAAATCTGGTATTGTTACAATGGATTTAATGTACCCAGTATGTTTCACTCTTAATGCCAGACAGGTAAAGAGACTTAGGTGTCAAGTTGTCAACCATACTACTTCATTCAATCATCACATATTTATCAGTCATTAACAGAAACACAGTTTGAAGAAAACAAGACCAAACTCACCATTGTCAGACTACTCTTTGATTAACAGCAAAGGACTAAGATTAACACACTATGACCTTCATATAGAGATTATTATACGTGCTTGAATGTCATACTGATATTACGAAACAAGTTTTTGCATTGCTCGAGCAAGAGTGAGGGTAATACATGAATCCTGACAAGTTTTGTAAAATCAGTACGACTCGCACACTAATGTAATAATTTCTTTATTATCCATATTATTATTGTTGTTTTCTTTATGAATAACAAGATCCATGTCAAAATATTTCAGCCACAAATAGAAGGAGATGATGAAATGACATATTTTCAAATGCACAGTCCAAGCTAGGACTGGAGTTGCAACATCATGTTATGACGTCGCTTCCCAAAATTACGTCATTACACTTGTTTTTACACGTGTGCTTCAAATGATTATTATTAACTCGGTTATGTTGAACCACATGGATAATAAATATAGTTATATGGAGCACAAACTACTGAAGGGACTGGTAGAATAAGTTAATATTAGTTACTGCATGTCAACTTTCCCTTTAACTAGTAAAGTGTAGCCATCATCATCATTGTAGACAATATCCAATACTTAAAGACATACCATACTTATCATTATTCCAGTTAAGTGGTGATTCAAAACTGGCTTAAAGAACCCATGTAACATGGTAGCCAAGAATTTATAATTTAAAAAAAATTGATATTATATTATAATAATTAAATGTATTAAAAATATCTGTGAATACAATTACAAAACTCTAAACATTTTTTATTAATAAGAGGAACATTCAGTCTTTCATTACAGTCCAGTGACTTTGATAAATAAAATGTATTAATTAATTTGAAGTGAAATAGCCCAAAGGCCCGATTTCCATCCACACAATGCAGAAAAGCATGCGGAATCTATTTAATAGAAAGTGGACATAAGCAGTGGCGGATCCAGAAAATCCATTGGGGGGAGGGGCCCAATGACATGAGGCGGAATGCCAAGGGAACTTTGGGAGAGGTTTGGAGGGGGGATGAAAATTAATATACCGGTACATGTATAATAAAAATAGAACTGTCACCAAATTTAGGTGGGGGGGAGGGGGGGCCTGGGGCCCCCTAGATCTGCCTCTGGTAAGTTGGAGCCCACTCGAGTTGTTACACAACTGTGTGGAATTGTTTTTATTTTCATTGTTTTTCACCATTGGGATCTTTAATATGCAACCACTATAATTGTGTTAGAACATGATGACAGGCCATTCCATAATATGTGGGTCTTCTTTTGTGTCATCTTGAACTCTGTGTTTAAAAACAAATGTCTGAAGACTGAATGAATTTGTAGACAAAAGGCTGTGTACAGCACTGGGTCTAGGAATAATTATTAAATTACACAAGCTTCAATCACTGTTTTAGGTTTAAATTTATTTTACATTGAAGAATGTGTTCCAAACTGGATGGAAAAAAAAAAGACATATAAAATGGGTCTTCACTAGATAAATGTGTTTAGGTCAGTTGTGGTATGAAGTCCAATACGATTGTTTATTGCAGTCCTGGATAAATCAGTTATATCACATTGGTAGGATATAACATGTTTAAACATGGGCTAAACAGCCTTTAACAGAGAACTGGTTGCAAACATCTGAATAGACAGAATCAATAATCCAGACTGTCACTATTTGATCTCAACGTACAAGACCCAATTTACCAAGCCTGTGTTTTAAGTGTTGTAAATGTCTGTAGCTACAAGCAGGAAAACAGAAAAACAGGCTTTGTAAACCCAGGCCCATAATATAATATCTTACAAATGGACAAAAAGCAGTACCACCATCTTTGTTATTGAAGTTTAGCGTTTCAAATTGGTTATACTTTAATGACACAAAATCCATACTTTTACTCAGCATGCCTTCTTTCCACACAAAATTTACATTGGTATCATTTTTTTTTAATGAAAAACACATTCTGCCTCACAAAACAAATGCTCCACATGTTTACCAAAATCGATGCAACCAATCTGTTTTTAAAAAACCCAAAAACAAACAGAAAAAAAAAATATGCAAAAAGAAGATATAAAATCTACTTCTAAAGCATGTACAACAGTCAATAAATACATGTATAATGCATAACAAATTAAAGGTTAAAGATCTGGTCAGTAACAAAAATATTGCACAAACAAAATACTAAAAACAAGAAACAACTTATTTTTATACAGCACAGAAAACATGTGCATTATATTTCGTGCCCTATTGAAGCACAGAAAGTACAAGTATGTACATATTTCTACAGGGTATGTGTACAAAAGGGTGCACAGTGGTACAAGCTATACAAATGGAATTGCTGGAATGTAAACGAATCAGACACCTGCGTGAAATCATCATTTCATTCAAACAGGACTCACCCTGCCAGTGCCAAATCAGACAATTGCTCATTTTTATCATACAAAATGGCTACAACATTTAGTCTTTGGCTAATAAAATATTCCTTAAAATTAGCCACATTTTCAAGAAAACTGTAAATATGTGAAAATTGGCTTAACAATTTTTTGTTTCCAGTGTGAGCCCTGTCAAAGCTAAAGCTGTATGCGTCAATATCTTCACAGACACAAATACATCTTCTATACAATTATAACTGAGGGTTCGGTTTAAGCCCAAAAATCATAGCATTTTCGAGCAAGTTTTGGTTATATACAAATTTGATCAAGTGAGAATTTCCATGCAACTCGGTCTTGATGTTATATTATATTACAGGGTATATAAAAAACAAACCAGTTAAGGATCTGTGCAAAATATAGTAATTGATTTCACAAATTATATTGAATTAATTTTAGACAAAATGTAGGACAATATAATTTGTGCCAATGTATGACTGATTTTTCTGTTAAACTTTCAGAATGAGCAATTCTAATGTCATAATGAGCTAATTATTTGGTTGTTTAGCAAAGACGAACTGTATATATGGGTATATTTTTTCAAACAAAATCTGCCAGATTGCTTAACGATATTTTGGATCCAACTTTGAATGCATATTATTTAGACCTACAGTACTTTTATATGTCAATTCAATAAAAAAATGTCCTGATTTTACTATATGTATTTCAATGGTTTTATCTCATACAAATACAGTGAAACTCCTCTAAACCAGACACCCACGGGACCAAGAAAAATGTCCGGTATTAGGAGGTGTCCACTTTAGAGAGGTTCTCTTCTGTACAGATATTTAAAAGGGGCTATACAACATGTCCAGTTTTGAAGGAATTCCGGTTTACAGAGGGTCCAGGTTTGAGAGGTTTCACTGTAGCTTAATATTAAATGCAACAGTCTGTGGATTCTGGCTAAACCAGCTACAAGGGAGATTGACCAAATATGCTGCTATACAAACAGTGTCCGTTTAGACAAATTTTACCCAAGTTACTTGACCGTGATCAAAATGCAGGTTTACACCAAAATCTATATCCCACAGCTGCCAGTTCACTGGACTAAAAACAGATTGGTATGTGATGCAGGGACATTACATGCCATCACCCAAGATAGCTAAATTACATTATTACAAAAGACCAGTAAAATGACTACATAATAGCAATATCATATTTCAGTTTAATTAATGTCCAGTCATTGTAACCTTGTTTAATCAGCTGATACACAAGTTTTATCATCAATCATGTTCTCGTTCATTTTTCAATCTTTTAATCAAGTTATCAAGCAATGTGTACATGTCAAGCATGTTCTCATTAAGTTGTTTAATTCGGAGATAACCATATGGAGTTTTTAGTTATGTGGGTGTTATTGTCTATTTGAGGTTAAAAATTAAACATTTGTGGGCATTAAATATACAATAACACCCACAAATCTAAAAACTCCATACGGTTATGTCTATTATAAACAGAATAATTTTTCTACGAAACTAACTGTATATTTCGTATTTCTTGAAAAAAATACCTGGCTACAATCTAACTGTAGACTCTTGAACCATCAACTTAGCCAGTTCCAACTGCTAATGACGTCACTCTCTAGTAATGTCATTAGCTTTCCGGGTGTTTCTTTCATTTGATCCCGAAAAAAGAATATAATTAACCAATCACAATACAGAACACACTTGCCATCATTTTACAATAATCTTGTAAACAATTTATAAAACAATGCGTACATCTGCAATTTACTTTACAAATACAGTTGTGCCAAAACCACAAGTTAGTCGAGGTGTGTGCCTAGGACAGGATGCTTGACTCTTGACTGACGAGTGTTTTCACAAAACTTGTTAAGTCTTAGAAGACTGAGGAAAATGGAGATAACCCCATATATTGCCAGTCTGATATACTGTGCCAAGTTATACGCAACAAATGACTTAAAACCTCTTACATGGTTGATATAAACCAGTGGTTTACAGAAGTAGTCTTAATTGAAACATAAAACATCAGTTTTATTTTTCAAACTGACATCCTTGGGTCTCTTTTAATTGAATATAATCACAAAAATTGACAAACAAAAAAAGAAGAAAAAAAGGACCTGAATTTGACAATTAGTTATCAACAGTCTGTCCACGTTAAGATGATCTCTCAAACATTTCACCCAATTCTCAACACTCATAGCTTACAGAATAGCTGCAGGACATAACACATTATTTTAAGGAGCCTTGTTATAATTACATACAGTGATTTCAACCCTGAAGCTTTCGTGTATGGGTTTTAAGAATGGCACATATTAAAGAGAAAAAAGCAATTATATAATGAGGCATAAAAAACAACCTAAGCACCGAGTCAGCTGTAATTAGATAAAGCAAGAGTATTTTTTACAGAAAATGCTTGTGAACTTGTATCATAATATACTGATGAAAAAAATAAGTGATCACATCAACATTAACAGCAAAGAGCGACTGCAACAAAACAGTCATCCATAATGTCAGGAAACCAACCTTCGTATTGGCAGTTAATTCCACATTACTGACATTCAATTCCACATTAATGACATTTAATTCCACATTACTGACATTCAATTCCACATTAATGACATTTAATTCCACATTACTGAATTCAATTCCATATTACTGAATTCAATTCCACATTACTAACATTCAATGTCATTAACATCTTTTGTATTTTATACAACCATTACAGCCCTAAAAGTTGATTAAATTTTGTCTTTAATACACAGTGTTCCCTTCTCTCTCTCTCTCTCTCTCTCTCTCTCTCTCTCTCTCTCTCTCTCTCTCTCTCTCTCTCTCTCTCTCTCTCTCTCTCTCTCTCTCTCGATATATCAGCTTTAAGGAATGGTGTGAGATTCTTTGCTATAACTGTACATATCAAACTCTTACTGCATGTGAATGTGACTTTTAACAATCTATTAACATATTAAGAACAAACCTACACTAGTTCTACTATCTCTTCTTGCCTAAAAAAACCATGTGTCTTTAATGCTATCAAAATAAATACTACTGTACCAGCACATCTACCAGTACGTAATCATTCTCAAGTTCTAGATTCTATATCACAGATACACTTGAAAGCAATGTGTTAATAATATTCAGTGTCTAGTTAACCGAGTTTCACAATGCATTACAAATTCAATGTCCAATTGACAGGTCACATACATTACATATTATTGAGTTTCTAGACGACAAAGTTTCACGATGTATTATTACACATTCACTGACTACATGTCAATGTTTTACAGTCACACACATCCAAAGGCTAGATAAGTGTTTCACAATAACATATAAAATGTGAAAATGCCCAGTTTTCCCCATACACATATGCTAAAAATTTGCCTGAATGATAAAGTTTCATAATGTATTACATATTAATAGTCTATATGAGTTTACAATATATTACATATTTAATATTTATATGACCGATTTCACAATATATTACATATTCAGTGTCTAGGTGATTAAGTTTCACACTGTAATACATTTTACATGTCTAGATGAGTTTACAATATGTTTACATATTCAATGTCTAAATGACCACGTTTTACATTGTCTTACATATTAAATGTCTAGATGAGTTTACAATATTTTTTACATATTCAATGTCTAAGTGCACTGTGTATTAAATGTCTAAACCACATTTCACAATATATAATACACATTCAGTGACTACATTTTATAACTACATGTCCAATGTCGAGATGACGTTCTGTGTTTTCTTTACAATATTCCTAAGGAATGATGACGATACTATAAAGCTACTACAATTGATATATTTTACACAGGAGACCCACGAAAGTCAGATCAGTGATTTACAAACAAACACATCTCATTTCACAGTCCTTTCATCTTCACTTCTAATTCCTTCCTCGTCATTCCTCGTATGTACAGGATGTTCAATGATATCCAAAATTCTTTTTCATTCATTTAGTTTAGTTTACACCAGTTTATAGCACAACTTTAAATAAAAGAAAACATCTGCATTATGTAGCACTGTCAAAGCTTTTGGTTCCATCACATCTAGGATTCACACAAAACTGAGCAAACAAACACTTTTTCCCATCACTCGGTTTCATTGTTCCGAATCCAGTGATACAATAGTCACATAAAAGTCATCATTTCAAAGTCTATTTGGCTACCATGATAAATATTGCAACAAACCCATATACTGGATCAACATCATGAAATGTCCAGTGAGGACTAGTTCTCTAGTACAACTATACCTCATTGGTTGCTTATGATCAGGAGACCATTAAACAACTGCTTATGATAACCTGACCAGCAATTGGCTACTTTTTGATCATAAGAACATCCATGACTAGTATTGTCAAACCTGATTGGATAATCAATTGACCAATTAGTACACACAAGTGATTCATGTCCTTTGATTGGCTGCTGAGTCCACTTGCTGGGCTCGTACACTGCTGTAACAAGACTGACAGACGCGCACTGGGCGTAGAATGTGCAGTCGGCGGATTTCAGTTTCATAGCGACTGCATCTGAAATGTAAATTGAAGAAGATCAGTTAAAACCTGATGGCAAATTAATATAGCTAAACAAGTCAATGAAATAATTTAACCCATTATCATTTACTTTTGCTAGATGCGGACAGACACAGAAAGACACTCTGTTAAATATGGACAGATACAATTAAATATGAACATACAAAGACAGTTAAATATGGACAAACAGTTAATATGGACACACTAACCCTCGAAATTGTGAAAGATTTGGTCGCAAATGCAACCACTTATTTCATTTGGTGACTAAAACTTTTCATAGTACAGTGGACTCGGTGTAAACCAGATCTCTGTGTAAACTGGTCCATTTCTAAAGCCCCGTCCAGCTATCATTTATCTCTTAGGTATAAATCTCTGCCTAATCCGTACTGTCTACTCCAGACTCTGAATCAAAAAACAAGAATGAAAGAACCGTTCATGCATTAATTACCTCTGTCTATACTGGACTGGGATTTGACTGACCGACGGGCTGCTTAATTATCGAACAATGATAGTCAATTGTGAAGTTTACTCTTATTGCGGTAGGATTAATATTAGTGTTTGTGTTAAATATATTTTCTTGTTTAGAATATCAGTGTCTGTATATTCAAGCGTTTCTGGTTGTCTCAATAATTATAAGAAGCTCAAAATGGATTTTGTATTCAAATAATTTCGTATGTACGAAAAAATAATGTTTTAGGAAATAAAATTAAATTTAACCTAGTACAAATATTAGAACAACCAGAAACACATTTAATACCTGGCCACTAATATTTTATTCAGAAAAATATATTTGATGATGTAATTACAATCGTTACAGACTTGTATAACTGTGTTTCTCAACCATCCATGGGTTCAAATGTTATAATTCGAGAACCAACTCTGTCCACTGTATCTATATTAAAACACAAGCAGGTGCCATCTGGCTCCTAGATTGAAAAGTTAACACAGAGGGCTTGGACACACACAGAGAGCTTTTAATGACTCAGTGGGTAGACCACTACACCAACGTCTCTCTCAATAACCACTAACAACTAACACACTGTCTTAGACAGACAAGCGGGCAGCATGGCCCAGTGGTACAGTGCCCACCTGATGCGCAGTCGGTCTAGGATCGATCCCCGTCAGCTAACCACTGGGGTTTTTTCTCGACATAACCATATGTCTGACGCCGATATAACCCTAATTATAATGTGTTGAATGCGTCGTTAAACAAACATAAGTTTTTTTTAAATAGACAGACAACCCATATAGCTAAGGTGTGTGTGTGTGTGTCAAGGACAGCGTGTGTGTCTAGGACAGCATGCCTGAACGTTAATTGGATATAAGCACCAAAGTAAGTATAAATGAAACAGAATGTTTACGACACCCTGCTGGAAACACAAACCTTGAGCAGAAGACCTGACCACAATTGCGGCAGTGGTGACGTCGCTCGGCGAACGAGAACTTGACATTACACGACAGACAGCTGTCGGTCCCCTCGTCCTTCATCCAGTGGTCAGCCACCACGCGGCCAGGCTGGTCAGTGACTGTCCAGCTAAAGACTCTCCCTCTAGCATCACCAACATACACAGTCTTGTGATCCCTGACACAGAAAACATCATAATGATTAGGTGACTTTCTAGTTTTTCTTAATGTCATATCAACATTATATATTTTGATATAAAATTAAAGGTTTTTTTTATGACACTGGTTTATTAATCATTCCTGTTGGTAATTCTAATGTAGTCTTCAGTGGGAACCTACAGCATTTTCTCATTAGCAGCAAGGGGACTTTTATATACACTTTCCCACAGACAGGATAGCACATACTGTGGCCTTTTATATGCCAGTCACGGGGAACTGATTGGAATAGAAAAAGCAACAATCAGATAATGGGTCCACTCAGTTCAAATAAATGTTATTTCAGATCAAACCTTAATCTACTTGGTGTAAACTAATTTATGCCAAAAAGCACATCCATTATTCAAGGTAACACCAAGGTTAGGACAGAACTTGCTATAAAACTCACTTGGAAATGGTGATGGCAGTGATTGCAGCAGGATCTTTGTTATCCTTTCTCTCAAATGCAGTGTGCATCGTCAGCTTGCTGCGAAAAACCACCTGTCTCTGCCAAACAAAACCTAAAAAACACACACAAAAACACTTCACTTACTTGTCATTTCACATTTCACCTTTTGACACCTTTTTTACCCTTTGCAGCTTGAGAAAGAATAAGGAATATCTGAAAGCTCAAATATTTTAAAAAAAAATTCTTGACAAAACTAGACCCCCTCCCCACCAAAAAAGGACACAGGCTACTTGTATTAAAAATCAGCAAGACAGTTTATATCACATCCTACAACTTAATTCTTGGGTAATCAGTATATCCTATCCCATTATAAATATTCTATTCCCTTGTTACAATTATACTAAGACAAAAAGGTTTAGCAATTTTGTAAACGTGCTTAAATAAAAAACAATTAACTAGTGAATGGATTTAACTGATACATCATTTGTCAGTGTAAGTTAACAGGATATTTTTAATGCAAAACGTAATGTGTAATTTGTCAAGTTGTTGCATGTAGCTTACTTTTAAAATACAATACAATTGTATCAAATTGCTGAACATGTTGGTCTTAGTATAGTTCTGCATATTACATTTGTGCTATACAATGTCTTTAAAAATGACCGGTGGTAAAACTGATATGATTAACATCTATAAATATAGCTGGAGCAGGAAGTGAACACCTAGGTCTAATTAACGAGCTACTCTCGATATACTTAAGTCAAAAACTATATTAGCTCAAACCAAAATGTGCACCTTTTCTCTTTGGCATATTACTTGCTCCATTCAAAATTCAATAGCACCACCACCACCCACCCCCGCCTGCTACCGATCTCGATCGGACTGCCAGGTGGTCCCTCCCTCCCC
>JAECMU010205360.1:0-10952 GCA_016106625.1 Dracogyra subfuscus
CCCGCTTATGTTGAACCATATGGATAATAAAAAGTGTTATGTCCCACTTGGCGCTCTAGAGGGACGTATCACCGATATGTACCAAGATATTTTTAACCATATGAACAATAATGCTATATCTGTGATCCCTGTTTTTTAGTGTTTTTTTTTCAATGAGTATATATTTAATGAACGTTATTATCACCAATGCCACTTCGTCTGTAGCCCAGGGACAGTGTCGTGCACTAGAGACATACGTCATCAATAACATATTTATATATATATATTGAAAAATGCTTAAAGGAAAAAAGTTTAATGATTCCTCAGCACATTTTTAAGTTATAACTATTTGGTGTCAATACACTAAACGACAAAAGAAACACTTGTTTTTAATTTGATTTAAATCACATTAATTTTGTATCCATTAAAATGATAAAGGTCCTTTGAAACTTAAAGGACCATTTTAATAGTCTCAGTGGCATAGCGCTCGCTTGATGCA
Organism: Dracogyra subfuscus; assembly: GCA_016106625.1. Taxonomy (NCBI): domain Eukaryota; kingdom Metazoa; phylum Mollusca; class Gastropoda; order Neomphalida; family Peltospiridae; genus Dracogyra; species Dracogyra subfuscus. Next base: position 479 of record JAECMU010205360.1, read on the forward strand.
CAGTCAATTTGGGATCGATTCCTGTCGGTGGGCCCATTGGGCTATTTCTCGCTCCAACCAGGGTACCACGACTGGTACATCAAAGGCCGTGGTATGTGCTATTCTGTCTATGGGATGGTGCATATAAAAGATCCCTTGCTGCTAATCGAAAAGAGTAACCCATGAAGTGGCGACAGCAGGTTACCTCCCTCAATATATGTGTGGTCCTTAACTATATGTCTGATGCCATATAAGATTAAATAAAATGTGTTGAGTGCGTCGTTATATAAAACATTTCCTTCCTTATAGTCTCTACCTCAATACATTTCCTACACAGCCGTTGGTGGGAACACCAAGAGGCATGTTTTTTTATAACACATGGTTGTTTACACATGTATGGGTTTTAAACATTTCAAGACATAAGACTGTCTGCTCCTAGGTGATGACCAGATCACCATTGCCATACATCCAATGAAAAACTACATGATGAAAATCGATTATATTGTGATGTATAGTTAACTTGACAATCATGTGTCTGTGACGCTTACGTAAGTGCAACGGATATAAATAACTTTTAGTCTAAATTTTTTTTTTTTTTAAACCTGTTTTTTTAAGATGTGTAAGAAATAGAATAATACATGAGTGGCCGTTATTAGATACCATTTATCTTACAACTTGTTTAAAAACGTACCAAACTTACTTTCACTCGTTAGATAAATTTTTAAACAATCTTATATATTAGTGGAGTAAAAACCATACAAATGTGTCAGTATTATCATGACCGGTTAGAGTATTCAAATAACCAGTACAAAAAAAAAGAAGAAGGAAAAAAACAACAACAATAAATGACCTGTTATAGAAAACACATGTACAATGTAATTTGGAACAGACTATAACACCCAGTTTGATATTCATTAACGTTAAGTACTAACCTAAGCAGAGGGGTGGTCTCGGGTGTGTTGAATATGAAACCGAGTGTTATAGTTTCTAATTACATGTTTTGCAGTAAACTTGTAAATACATCTCCTATTTCTATCTGGTCATGATAATACTGTCATTTTTTTAATGTTATTTTATTTTTAATTCCAGATATTTTCATAACTAATATATAAGACTGGAAAATCACCTGGGTATAATTTTGATTAGTACTTTAGTTGAGATAAATGGTATCTAATGGCCACTGTGTATTATTCTCTATGTATCATGAAAAAAAAGAGAGAAAAAAACGCTTTTCTTTTGTTTTAGTATAACCTGTTCGACACCTGCTCCAGAGAATGAACTACCCATAGTGATCTTTTTATATTTAACACAGGACAGTACATACCAGTCTTTGTGACATATAATCGTAGTGATAAAAATTTAGCTTTTAAACAATGACATATTTTTCACCATTTTTTTTTAATTGAAATTATACATTATTTTTATTTCAATGTTAAGAATTTCCATTTTCGTACATCCTGGTGTTTGTAACAACAGGAAGTGTGGCGGGACATAGCTCAGTGGTACAGCGCTCGCTCGATGCGCAGTCGGTCTGGGATCGATCCCCATCGGTGGGGCCATTGGGCTATTTCTTGTCACAGCCAGTGCACCACAAATGGTATATCAAAGGTCGTGGTATGTGCTATCCTGTCTGTGGGATGGTGCATATAAATGATCCCTTGCTACTAATCGGAAAGAGTATCCCATGAAGTGGTTTCCTCTCTCAATATATATATGGTCCTTAACCATGTCTGATGTCATATAACCGTAAATAAAATGTGTTGAGTGCATCATTAAATAAAACATTTTTATCTTCTTTTTTTTTCTTTCGAAAATCTCATGTGCTACTAAGACAAGTTTTAGTCTATTTTTAAAGAGGGTATTTCCTTGTTTCAGAAGAAGAAATTTGTTTTGCTTAACAACACAACTAGAGCATATTGATTGATTAATCATCACCTATTGGATGTCAAACATTTAGTAATTTAGTAATGTCTGCAGAAGTGCATATAAAAGATCCCTTGCTGCATTAGAAAAACAAAAATGAGTTTCCTCGGATTGCATGTCAGAATGACAAAATGTTTGACATCCAATAGCTGATGATTAATTAATCGGTGTCAGAATTACCAAATGTTTGACATCCAATAGCTGATGATAATTAATCAATGTGCTCTAGTAGTGTTGCTAAACAAAACAAACTTCACCTTAAACAGAGTGATCACACTGCGAACCAGCAAAATATTTTGTGACAGTCAAGTGTTGCCCACTGTTACAGGACACAGGGCACAGGACACGGGGCACAGGGCATAGGACACTGGGCACAGGACACACGGCACAGGACACATGGCACGGGACACAGGGCAGAAGGCACAGGACACGGGACAGAGGGCAGAAGGCACAGGACACGGGACACAAGACACAGGGCAGGTTTGTCGATTCACCACAGCACTAATGATGGAAATGACAGGAAGGAAATATTTTATTTAACAACACACTCAACACATTTTATTTATGGTTATATGGCATCAGACATATGGTTAAGGACCACACAGATATTGAGAGATGAAAACCTGTTGTCGCCACTTCATGGGCTACTCTTTTCGTTAAGCAGCATGGGATCTTTTATATGCACCATCCCACAGACAGGGTAGTACATACCACCGGATTTGATATACCAGTTGTGGTGAACTGGCTGGAATGAGGAATAGTCCAATGGACCCACCGTTGGGGATTGATCCCACATTGACCGTTCACTGAGCTATGTCCAACCCTACAGCACAAATGAGACGAACACAATGAACATGGTAAAAATGAGTTTTAATGTAGTTGATAAATAACGACAAATATTGCGTACAAGCTTGATCCCCACATTTCCAAGACCAACCAACAAGTTTACGAGGTAAACAATATGAGATGAGAAAATGATAAATGTCGTTAAATAACATTCACAGACATCGTACAGAGTAGTCCACAGAGGTTGCCGTGGTGATCATCACGTGACAGAAACAGTCGACAGAAGACACAGATCTCAACCACCTGTAAGATTGAAGATAAACACAAATTATTAAATGTTTGTTCCAATGAAATTTAAAAAACCTATATTATTACATAATAAAAATCAAACCCAGAGTTTTATCCCTGTCCTTCTTTGGATTTTTGTATTCTATATATATATATATATAAAAAAAAATTATCCTTTAATCCATAAATGCTGTTCCATATCCATTGATTTCAATATCCTGAAAATAACAAGACACAAAAATAAATTTGTTTAACCCCAATCATCATTCTCCAAAACAAAATCTGGATAAACATCTAGCATTTATTTCTGATTCCAGCCAGTGCCCCACAATTGTTTAACAAATTAAGTTTGTTTTGTTCAACGACACCACTAGAGCACATCGATACATTAATCATCGGCTATTGGTTGTCTTCTTCTTCTGTGTTCACAACGCCATGCTCAGACTTCTCCTGTTCTCATCAGGAAGTCTGTCCGTCGAAGGGACGACGTCGGTCCCCAAAGTTTCTCTTTTAGGTCCACCGGATATGGTCAGGATTCTCGTCTCAGGGTGCTATATGATGGACAGGACTGAAGAATGTGTTCAGGCATTTGAGCATTTGAGCATTTGAGCATCTGTACCACAGGAACATTCACCAGTGTGGGCAGGTCTGAGTCTATAAGAGGTGGGAGAGCAGGTGACAGTGGCCAGTCCTCATTATAAAGGTGATTACTTGCTGTGTTCCAAGTCTGAGTCTATAGAGGTGGGAGAGCAGGCGACAGTGGCCAGTCCTCATTATAAAGGTGATTACTTGCTGTGTTCAAGTCTGAGTCTATAGAGGTGGGAGAGCAGGCGACAGTGGCCAGTCCTCATTCTAAAGGTGATTACTTGCTGTGTTCTGTCCAGTGACTCACGGTATTGGATGTCATACATTTTGTAATTATAACACATAGTCTTAGACAGGAAGAAGTTTGTTTTGTTTAACGACATCACTAGAGCACTTTGATTTATCAATCATTGGCTACTGAATGTAAAACATATGGTCATTTTTGACACAGTCATAGACAGGAAACCAGTACCTTTTTTCATTAGTAGCAAGGGATCTTTTATTTTTTATTATTATTCTTTTTTAACGACGCACTCAACACATTATAATTACGGTTATATCGGCGTCGGACATATGGTAATGTCAAGAAAAAAAACCCAGTGGTTAGCTGACAGGGATCGATCCTAGACCGACCGCGCATCAGGCGGGCCCTGTACCACTGGGCTATGCTGCCCGCCTTGGGATCTTTTATATGCACCATTGCAAAGACAGGATAACACATACCACATTCTTTGATATATCAGTCGTGGTGCACTGCTGGAACGACAAACAGTGCGTCTGAGAAGTAACATTTATGGATCTGAGTTTAGTCTATTTTTAGAAGGTATTTCACCATTTCACTCAATTGTAACTTTATTCAAATGTGTTACAGGTTTGTAGATTAAATAAACTTAGTGTTAATTTCCACTGGTTGAAACTAGGGTATGTCCCTTTAATACCAAAAAAAAAAGAAAAGGAATTTGCAACATTATGAAATGGAAAATGGAAAAATCTGAAATGGAAAATCAGTGCCTCTACTGACCACATTCAAGACATTCTCAGTTTCTTGGGTCGATAAAACCTGACATCGCCCTAATGAATCGTTAGTAATTTAAAAATTGCTCAATGACTCAGTCTTATATGTTTATTTGTTTTGTGCTCAGTCTAACGTGTTCATTTGTTTCAACTAATTTGTTGAGAGAAAGATCCATCATATCATATGTGGGTTAATCGGTTTAGTCCAAGTACATACATTTGGTTTATCGATTGGTTTAATGTATGTACTTGGACTAAACTTACCGATTAACCCACAAAGTTAAGTTCTGATACGAAACTAAACCAATTCACAAACCCACCACATTAAACAGTCAGAAAATGTTTACATTTTAATGATAGCCCATGCATACTACAGAGAATTCTCTCAAAACAAGACCTTCTATAAACCGGAATTCTCTCAAAACCGAAATTCTTTCAAAACCAGACCCTCTGTAAACTGGAATTCTCTCAAAACCGGACCCTCTCAAAACCAGACCTTCTATAAACCGGAATTCTCTCAAAACCGGAATTCTTTCAAAACCGGACCCTCTGTAAACGGGAATTATCTCAAAACCAGACCTTCTATAAACCGGAATTCTCTCAAAACCGAAATTCTTTCAAAACCAGACCCTCTGTAAACTGGAATTCTCTCAAAACCCGACTTCTCTCAAAACTGGACCTTTTTCAGTCCCCTTTTAAATATCTGTATGAAAGAGAACCTCACTAAAATGGATCTCTCTTAAAACCTGACATTTTACTTGGTCCCCAGTGTGTCCGGTTTACAGTGGTTTCATTGTATAATCACTTGTTGCTAGGCTACCTCAGCAACATGTTATGATAGCATGAAATTTTACAAAATCAAGATTTGTGTATAGCATCTGTATAGTAACTAAATATGTGGCAACTCACTGGGCTTACACCATCGATGGTAATGGTCGCCCAGTACATTAACTGCGTAACACCGAGAACTGTGGCATGGGATTTTTCCAAGCCTGCAAATAAATTGATAATCCAACCACAGTGAAACCCCTATAAACCGGTCAACCCTGTGACCAATAAAACTTTCTGGTATCAAGAAGGATCTGGTCTGCAGAGGTTCAATTATGTACTTGTTTTATAATAAAGGAGTTTGAAAAAAAACCGTCTGGTTTTGAGGGTATTCCGGTTACCAGAGGATCTGGTTACAAGAGGTTTAACTATATATTAAACCAAAGAAAAAACTTACTATTTTTCAGGTCATTTCTTTCTCTGTGGCTTTTTCTTTCAATTCTCGTTTTTGGGCTGCTATCTGTTTTGCCTGTAAATAACATTTGAAAATTTTTTATACAAAAAATAATAAATTTGTGAAACACTTAAAATTCATACTTTTTTTTAGGAATAGGAAATGGTTTAATTAACGATGCACTCACCACATTTTATTTATGGTTATATGGCATTGGACATATAATTAAGGACCACACAGATATTGAGAGAGGAAATCGGCTGTCACTACTTCATGGGCTACTCTTTTCAATTAGCAGCAAGGGATCGTTTATATGCACCATCCCATAGACAGGATAGCACATACCACAGCCTTTGATGTACCAGTCGTGGTGCACTGACGGAGATAGATCCCCAACAGACCGCATATCAAGTGAGCTCTTTACAACTGGGAACTTTTTTAAGGATTATTTATAACCACTTGAATCCATCACAAGTGATTCAGCAACCCATTACACATCTACAATTACCTACAAATCAACCCATTACACATCTACAATTACCTACACATCAACCCACCTAGAAGAAAAAAAGGTTTAGATTTGTTTTGCTTAGCAACTCCACTAGAGCAAAGTTATTTATTAATCATCGACTGTTGGATGCTAAACGTCCTAGGTATAGTCAAAGAGAAAACTCACTTCATTTTTACATTAAAGGCATACTGTCACGGATTTAAGGAGATAATTTCTCTAAAAATTGATAATAACAAAAAATTACATTAATTGCTGGAAACCAAATCTAGCTATTGCATCACCTTAACTGATCCATGGTACTAATGAAATCTATGTCAACCCTCTCGGCAAATGTTTAAAAAAAATTATGGACCATTGCCATAATTCAATTATTTTTACAAAATATCATTAATAATGGAGTATGGTGGTTATGAAGATGGTTGAATAAAGTACATTTAGGAACAAATCTAAAAATAAATTCCAGGTAATACTTTCTTAGACCATTAAATAGGTCAGTGGTCTGTGACAATATGCCTTTAATAGCAAGGGTTCTTTTATATCACCCATCCCACAGGACAGCACATACCACACATTCATATACTAATCAGTGGACACTGGTTGAGATGGGGGGGAAATAAAACTAGAGAACAGACCCACCAAGACAGATGTTTCGTTTACGACTCTCCTAGAGCAGATGGATTTATTTATCACTGACTGTTGAATATTAAACATTTGGCAAGTCTGATGTAGTCTTTGAGAAAACTTGCTACATGTTTTACATTAGTACCAAAGAATCTTTTATATGTACTGTCCCACAGACAGGACAGCACATACCATGACTGAGAAAGAAAAACCCAATCGTAGAACAGATCTACCGAGATGGTTCGAATCTAGGACCAAAGCACTTTAGGCAAGCGCTCCATTGACTGAGCTAGATCCTACTCTCTTATATTAATCTGTCACAGTTATGACAGGACGGCAAGGCAATATAAACAACACAAACCTTCTCCACTAATGGCATTAATTTGCCTTCTCTGGCCAGGATTTTGAGTAATTCCATTATGAATGGTAAATAATTATGCCGCCTTCGTATATTTTCGGCCTGAAAAAAACAAATAATAAAAACAAATTTTAAAAGACAATACTTTCACAAAATCTTAATATCAACAGAAAATATGTTAGCCTTAAAAGGGAGCATGAAATATGTTTTGGATAAACTGTAAAAAATAACCAGACTAAATTTGCAAACGTTGATAAACAAAATGATAATATGTAATTTAAAGCGGCATTTTTATTATTTAAGCATACAGAACAGAAAATCGTATTACGTTTGATGCATATAAGATGTCGCAGTCTGATTGGTTTCACTACACTGGCTTTTCGAATTAAAAATAAACCCAGAATTTTGAAAGTGGGAAACGTATGGCGGGCGCCCACTAGGCTAAAAATAGTACGGTTCAGCTATTGTTACCATAACAAAAACCCAGCAGTCAATTCCTAGCAGACAATATTCCTAGCAGACAATTATGCTAGCAGACAATTTCAGCAGACACTCAAGTCGATGTTCTAAATATCGGACTCATATGCCTTTCAATTGCTACCTGTATTTCACACTTTTAAACACACTGTTACGCTAATTTTTATTATTCACTACAGCTTAAGAATTTTAGAGTTTAAAGAGTATCTTTATATAAAAACAACACAAAAACAAAATAACAACCAAGACTCATTTTCACAGTCTTATTGTTACTAATATCCATATAAATACAACTTAACCATTTTATTAAAAACTTTTATAATATCTTGAACACAAGCCTAGTTTAGCCTAACCCAAGTGTCATCCACACATTACATTTAGGATGTCATTAACCATGTATAATGACATCCTAAATGTAATGTGTGGATGACACTTGGGTTAGGCTAACCTAGGCTTGTGTTCAAGTTCCAGGGGCCTAATTCACTAAACTCTCACAACTTTGTGATCTCGTAGTACAATGCTAAAATACTTACAAAGAGAATGCTTTGTTGTCTAGCAGAGCCTAAGAGAGCTTTGTGAATTAGGCTCCTGATTTTTAACATGCACATTCAGAGCAAGCTGTGGTAGTGCACGCTTGTCGTGGACAAACATTCTGACATTCGCCAGGTCTTCCGGTCAGAAAAGGAAGGGCTTGCACGAGTTAAACCCATTTTATTATATGGATCAGAAATTTGGGCTTATGGAAATTATAAATAATTGAAAAAATTCACCTCCAGTTTTGCAAACGAATTTTGAAGGTAACAAAAAAGTACCCCAAATTTTATGGTATATGGAGAATTAGGAAGGTTCCCTTTAGAAATACAAGTAAAGTTACGAATGGTGTCATTTTCAAGTAAACTGGTTAAAGACAAAAATAAACTTAGTAATATTTTATATAAATTAATGTTCTCTTTAAACAGTGGTGAAAGAAATCAATTTAAATGGTTGAAATCCATAAAAAGTATTTTCGGTAACTAGAGAATGGGGTACATCTATACCAATCAAAATAATGATTTCAAATCGTATAACAAGAATTAAAACAAAACCTCTGTAATCAGTTTATACAACAGTGGTTCTCGGACATTACAAACTCTTCAAGGGGTCAATTTTATACATTATTTAAAACATAATTTTTTTTTCGAAACCCATTTGTCGAGATTATTGTACCAAAATAGAGGCTGGATAACTAAATTGGGTACATCAAATTTAAGGTTACCAATCAAAACTAGCAGATGGTTTAAAGTTCCTAGAGAAAATAGAATATGCAAACTTTGTAATACATTTGTACCAATATTGGAGATGAATACCATTATTGATTTAATTGTAAACATTATAATATTGAAAACATTAGAAGAAAATATATAACACAATATTATAGAATTAATCCTAGCGTTTTTAAAATGAAAGGTATGCTGTCGTTATATAATGCACCATTATCAAAAACCTACCTATAGTTATTAAAAGATTATCTAGTCTTGTGTACTGATGTTTCTCTGCATATTTTAGCTATTGTTTGCATATCTTGTGTTCTATGTTAAGTATAGATACTTCTATGTTGACGCCTGTTCTTGTCATGTATGTTAATTATGTATTTGAAAATGTCCTCTAGTTACACATTGTATTGTGTCTGAGTGTTGTTTAATAAATCTTGAAGCATTGTGTGAATAAAATATTTGATCTTGCAATTTTTAGGTGTGACAAGAAATATATGAAAATGTTAAAAAGTAATAAATTCTGGTAATCCACCTTATATCTTCTCATTTTTTGATCTTCTTCTTGGATTAAACACGTTAGTCGACTAATCTCAGCCTCCAATGTATCAGACTCCATGCTGCCTCCCTGTGATAGGACAAAAGACAGAGTATGACAAATATTTTGAAAAGTCACTAGCCACAGGGCTAGTGGGTTTGTGAAAACCACTAGCCCATCCAGATAAAGCACTAGCCCAAATTCCTGATCATTTTATTTTTTATTTTTTTTGGTTTGTTTAACGACGCACTCAACACATTTTAATTACGGTTATATCGGCGTCGGACATATGGTTATGTCGAGAAAAAACCCCAGTGGTCAGCTGACGGGGATCGATCCTAGACCGACCGCGCATCAGGCGGGCACTTTACCACTGGGCCACGCTGCCCGCTAAATTCCTGATCAATTATAACTGGATTTTTATATACTTTTTGTAACATTACATATTTACGAGTATAACAGTAAAATAAAACAAACACTTAATTAATTGTATAATTAAATCATGTTGTAACTTTCATATTTTTTTGTTTTTTGTCATGTGTGACCCATCATCATTGTTCCCTTTTCGCTTTTGCCCTCACCCCAGTGGTTGATATCTAATCTCATAATTATCAAAATAATTAAATTTAAATGAGAGTACGACAGTGTGACACACGGTAATAGATGGTTCAATGTATTCGGCAGTGGGTTATACATTTCTGTCGCCGTGAACGGTGATGTCAATTGCTCAAATACAGCGCATCATCCCGGGCCGATATCAAAATAATATAACGGTGACATCTAATCCGTTGTTAATTGATGAACAAAAAAGTACCGTCTTGTATTGGCAGTTGTGATGCATTATCCAGACCGCTAAACATAATAGGCCAAGCAGAGTGCGGTTACCATTAAAGTACATTGTTTTCCTGATTGCCAATAACCA
>JAECMU010205393.1:0-11818 GCA_016106625.1 Dracogyra subfuscus
TCACAAATGAAAGATTCATATATCTAAAAAGTATTATTATGACAGACCCAATACTTATAAATTGTGTCAGTTATTTAATTCGAAAAAGCTATCAACGACAAAGAAATTATCTATGTTCCTAAATGTGATTAACTCTGTTCTCAAAAATATCTATACGGCTTAATTATAGACAATACGTAATAGTTAACATCTGAAGTATACTACTGCTTATAACACTGTTGTATTACTATACCTATTGTGTATTATGTGTATATCATATGTGTGTGTGTATATATATATTTGTAAAGCGTTTACTGCAGCCGTCTGTATAATATGTTTGTAAACCACCTCAATGTATCACCGTTTGGTGATCTGAGTTGAATAAAGTTCTGTTCTTGTGATACAAACTTGTTCTCAGTCTAATTAAAATTAGCTCCACTATTACATGTGGGTCAAACAGCAGCCAGTTTGAGCTCATGTCCACCAATCAAACCTTACTTGCAGAGTCATGCCAGTGAAAATAATTTGAAAACATTCCCAATTATCCAGAGGATATACATCATGTTTTGTGTGCAGTATGAATGCCTTAAAACATGTTTTATTTTATAAAATAATAATTTGTAATAATAAAATAATTTGTAATATAAAACTGAAGACTGATTTAATTGTTGTTTGTTTTTTTAATATATAAATAATTTGTAAATTGAAGACTGATAACCAATCCCGCACGTACTGGTATGGTTCGCTGTACTGCGGCCACTAAAATAGACTCGCCTAATATTTTTTTTAAAGAATTTGTACATCCCCAAATAACGTCATAAAAGGCGAAGTGTGATTAGTCAGTATTTAAATTATTATTTACAGAGGAAATGTTACCTGTACATAGTAGTTTACGGAGTGCTGTTAGCAATCTGCTGGTCTATATAAGGCATGTGTAATTCACACAAAACATGTCGTATACGCTCAAGATAATTGGAAATGTTTTCAAATTATTTTCAAATCACTGGCATGATTCTGCAAGTAAGGTTTTGATTGGTGGACATGAGCTCCAACTGGCTGCTGTTATATCCACATGTAATAGTGGAGCTAATTTTAATTAGATTGACTTGTTCTGTTCATTGTTTTCTGTTACTGTTTGTTAAGTTTCTTTTATAATTTGTTAGGTTTACACTGCTGGGTGGGTTTTTTTGTTTTGTTTTTGTTTTTTGTTACAGTTCTTTGAATTCTCATGTTTGGTAACTGTTACAATTTGGCTGATCTAATTACCGATTTCTGTTAACGTTAGGTCTGTTGTCAGTATTAGTTTATAATATAATTTGTCCTGTTTTATTGGTTTATGTTACAGCTTGTTCATTTCGCATTGTTGTCTTCTGTTAGGCCTATAGTTAGTTCAGTTAGCATTTCTGGTTTATGTTACAGTTCAATTCTCGTGACTTATAATTTATTAAGTTCGCATTGTTGACTTTTGTTACAGTTTGTTTATTTCTCAATATAACTTTATGCTATAGTTTATTCGGTTCTTATTATTAGTTTGTGTTACAGTTTGTTCAGTTCTCATTTGTTTCTGTTTAAAGTTTGTTAATTTCTCAGTTTATGTTACTGTGTATTCAGTTCTTGTTATTCGTTTCTACAACAATCCATTATCTTGTTGTCATTCGTTTCTGTTTACAGTTTGTCTAGTTCTCATTTTTTTTCTTCTGTTAATTTGATCAGTTTTATTCATTTGTGTTTACAGTTTGTTTATTTCTCATTAGTTTCTTTTACAAAACATTATCTGTTCTAATTATTGATTTCTTTTACAATTTCTTTAGTTCTCATTCGTTTACATTTTCTTCTTTTTTCATTAGTTTTTGTAAGTGACCGTTAGATATAACGAGCAAATGCGAGTTTGATGCGTTTTTGAACGAGCTGTGAGATAGATGGTATCTAACAAACACGAATGTATTCTTCTAATTGTTACATATCGTCAAAAATAATGCTTTAAGCAATTATTTACATTCCCCCCCCCCCCCACCCCCACCCCCGACTAAACGTTATTTACAGCCTATGCACTTGTAGCTGACTTACGTGTCACAGACACATAAATATCAGGTTAACTACAGTCTAACCAATTTCTATCGTGTAGTTTTTCATTGGTTGTATGACATTGGTAACCTCGTCATCACCATGGAGCAGCCAGTCGCATGTCTTGAAATTGTTAACACACGTACGTGTATAAACAACATGTGTAATCAAAACTAACACATGACGTGCTTATCAACGGGTGTGTAAGAAAGTTTGTTACGTTCGCATTATTTGTTTCTGTTAGTTTGTTTAGTTCCTCTCATTTTTGGTTTGTTACAGTTTGGCCGATCAGACTTATGTTACAGCTTGTTCATTTCGCATTGTTGTCTTCTGTTAAGCCTGTAGTTTGTTCATTTAGCATTTCTGATGTATGTTACAATTTGTTCGAATCTCATGATTGTTATCCGTTATAATTTATTCAGTTCGCATAGTTGACTTTTGTTGCGATTTGTTGCTTTCTCATTATAATGTTGTTACTTTCTACGGTTCTCATTGATTGGTTTATTCTGTTCTCATTATTAGTTTCTGTTCCAGTTTGTTCAGTTCTCAATCGTTCCTCATTACAGTTTGTTCATTTCTCGTCCGTTTACATTACATATTGTTTAGTTCTCATTATTACTTTGTTGTGCTTTTCAGTTTTGATTATTGATTTCTGTTCCAGTGTTCAGTGTTCATTATTGGTTTCTGTTACAATATGTTCGTTTCTCATTCGTTTCTGTTTACAGTATGTTTATTTGTTATTCGTTTATGTTACGGTGTATTCGGTTCTCATTGTTGGTTTCTGCTATAGTCCAATGTTCAGTTCTTGTTCATTTATGTTTACAGTTTGTTAATTTCTCATTAGTTTGTTAATTTGTTCTGTTCTCATTATTGATTTCTGTTACAGTTTGTTTAGTTCTCATTCCTTTCTGTTTATAGTTTGTTCAGTTCTCATTAGTTTATGTGTCTGTTGGTCAGTTCTCAATTTTAGTTTCTATTACAGTTTGACCGATCTAATTACCGATTTCTGTCAATATTAGTTTGTTGTACATTGTCCTGTTTTCATTATTGATGCCTGTTAAGTTTGTTCAGTTCGCATCAGTTTATTCGAATTGTTGACTTCTGTTAGGCCTATAGTTTGTTAGCTTCATTTCATTGTAAATGTCAAAGCGTTTATTTTTCGTAATTTGGTGTCTTTTGATTTTTGTTACAGTTTGTTCGGTTCTCGTTATTACTTTCTATTACAGTTTCTTCAGTTCTCATTAGTTTGTTTACAGTTTGTTAATTTCTCATTAGTTTACATTACAGATGGTTCAGTTATCATTATTGGTTTCTGTTACAGTGTGATCAGTTCTCATTCGTTTCTGTTTACAGTTTGTTTATTTCTCATTTCTCTTACAATGTATTAATTTCTCATTATTGGTTCCTGCTGCAGTTTATTGTTCAGTTCTCATTCATTTCTGTTTACAGTTTGTTCGGTTCTCATTATTGGTTTCGTTTACTTTGTTCAGTTCTCATTCGTTTATGTTTACAGTTTGTTCATTTTTCATTCGTTTATGTTTACAGTTTGGTCATTTTTCATTAGTTTATGTTAGTTTATTCTGTTCTCATTATTGATTTCTGTTAAATGTGTTCAGTTCTAATGATTGTTGTCCGTTATAATTTATTCAGTTCACACTGTTGGCCTCTGATATAGCTTGTTTACTTCTTATTATAAGTTTCTGTTACAGTGTTTCCAACATTCGTTATTGATTTCCGTTACAGGTTCTTCATTTTTTTTATTTTTTTACAGTTTGTTCTGTTCTCATTATTGGTTTTTGTTGAGAGAGAGAGAGAGAGAGAGAGAGAGAGAGAGAGAGAGAGAGAGAGAGAGAGAGAGAGAGAGTAAGAGAGACAGACAGACATACAGACACAGAGACGGTTATGTTCTTATTATTGGATCATGTTACAGTTTCTTAAGTTTTCACTTTCGGAACTAAGATGAAAAGGTTGAAGAAGAGAACAAAAGAAAACAAGGAATGGAAATGGCATCTGTATACACACCAAACAAGAGAGAAAGAGAGAGAGAGACACACACACACACACACACACACACACACACACAGACAGAACGAGATAGCGAGACATACAGAGACAGATAGAGAACGTCTGAATTGCTTTAAACATGACTATGTGTCGAATAGTTTTGATTTCCTGACATGAAGGTTTGTAATCCAGATGTTTATGTTATAACAGGATCCTGTCATGAAGTTCAGTGTATAGAGGACAATAAGAATCAAATGCTTAGAATCTTCAATATGTCCATATTTAGTAGATTTATATACTAGTATGTATATGCTTTAGAATAGGTGGTTAATAATAAATCAAACTGTTAAAGGGACGTTCCTGAGTTTGCTGCAATATTTTAATACAATATTTTTGTACAGTTTTTTCTGTTCTCATTATTGGTTTTTGTTAAGAGCTTTGTTCAAGTTATATTGGATTCTGTTGTGAGTTTCCAACTGATAATTTCTGTCAATTTATTTAGTGCAAGAAAACTGCTTTCTTCTGCAGTTTGTTCATTCCACATGATTGATTGATTTTACAGTGTATCCATTTCTCATCACTGGTTTCTGTTACATTTGTTCATTTTTCATTATTGTGTTTTGTTAAGAGTTTATTCAGTTTTTCCTGTTGGATTTTCCTAGTTTGTCCAGTTGTAAATATTTACGATTGATTTCTGATACGAGTCAGTTCCTATTTCTTGCGTGTGTACGCGCGTGTGTGTGTGTGTGCGTGTATTACAGTTCAGTTCGAATTACCTATTTTCGTTACAGGTGAGTTCTCAATATTTCTTTCTTTGATGTTTTTCTTTAGTTTTCATTAGTCACTGATCTTACGCTTTGTTCAGTTCTCATTATTAGTTTTTGTTGTAGTTTGCTCATTTGTTTTTGTTTTGTTTTATTCAGTTTTTATTATTGTTGTTTTTAGTTCTCATGATTGATTTCTTTTACGGTTTGTTCAGTTCACTTTACTGAGTTGAGGTACAGTAATTCCTTTTATTAATTTCAGTCACAATTTGTTCAGTTCGTATTGTTCTCTTCAGTTATTTTGTTCAGTTCTCATCATAGGTTTCCCTTTAGTTGGTTCCCTGTTGCTTCTGTTAATTCGTTCAGTTCTTATTATATTATGTTAAAGTGTTTTTGTTCTCAATGTCTTTTGTTAAAGGGACATTCCTGAGTTTGCTGCAATTTTTAGGATGTTATTGACTAACAGATTTTCTAACAATTACAATTACATATCATTTTTTTTTTTTAGGAATAAAATATTTGTGGCTGTGTATTAAACGTATTTCTGATCGTTTTAATACTGTACTGGGCTAAATTTCATTTTATTTCCTAAAATATATTTTTATCATACGTAAGGCCTACGAAATTATTTGAAGACAGAATCGAGTTTGGGCTTCTTACAAATATTAAGACTACCAAAAACACGTTGAATATACAGACACTGATAATCTCAGCAAGAAAATATAATTAATATGTAATTTTAATCGTAGAAATATTTTATTACTCGGAAAAATCTTACAATGTAACAAACTCAGGAATGTCCCTTTAAGAGTTCGTCCCATTCTCATTACTTATTTCTCCCACAGTTTGTTCATTTCTTATTATTGTTTTCTGTTGCAGTCTTCCTTTTTGATTATCATTAATTGTCTTTGCTAAATGTGTGTTCAGTTCTCATTATGGTTCATGTTACAGTTTGTTCAGGTTTTAGTTAAGGACTGGGAAGAAAACTTTTGTAAAGAGGACACTAATAAGACAAGAAGGAATGAATAAGATGATATCTGTACTGAAATCAAATCAGACACACACACACACACACACACACACACACACACAGAGAGAGAGAGAGAGAGAGAGAGAGAGAGAGAGAGAGACAGACAGACAGACAGACAGACAGACAGACAGACAGACAGACAGACACGGTTATACAGACAGACAGACAAACAGACACGGTTATGTTCTTATAACGTCTGAATTGCCTTGTCGAATAGTTTTGATTTCCTGACATGAAGGTTTGTAATCCAGATGTTTATGTTGTAACAGGATCCCGTCATGAAGTTCAGTGTATAGAGGACAATAACAATCAAATGCTTAGAATCTTCAATATGTCCACATTTGGTAGATTTATATATATAGTTAATATTGCTTTAGCATAGGCGATTAATAATAAATCAAACTATTAACAAACTGAATTGCTTACAGTGCATTTTTGCGCGTTATCAAATCAAAATTCATAAGGACAGTAACTATTGTCTATATTGAAATTGTTGCGAGTTATCTCCCTCTATCACAATACACGTGTACACTGAGCCCTTTAAAACAAAATTTTAAACTAGAACATTCGTTGTTTAACGATACCGCAATTTATTTTAACTCTCAATCATATACACTGTAGGGGAATGGATGTGTATATACATTTATTTGGATCGGATGTGGAATTACTGTCAAACGAGACATCAAGTAGTACGTTCGGAACACGTCAAAGGTAGGTAGTAAGAATATTGCTTTTACAATGACTTCCTTTATTGGATGATGATTACGATTTCTGGATTAGGTATATACTTTGTCAGATGATTTTATCAATGTATTGCATAAATACAGCTGTTATTTATTGTATTTGTATGTATTCAGTCATCAAGACTACATCAAGAAGACCCAAACATTGCGAATGAAATCACGATAAACTTATTTATTTTTTGCTGAAACGTTTTAAAACGTGTACAGAAACCCTACAATAAATATGAAACATATTTTAATTAATTAAATTCAACGTTGTTTAACCGTCGACGTCTGTATATGTTGTTATAATAATGTTGTATATGTTGTTTTGATGTAGGCAACAAAATGTATAGATTGTTAATTTTGAATTTATTATGACCAGCTTTAAAATATCAAAATATCTTTTGTAAAAATATATTATAGAATGACATGAATATATACTGTAATAATTATATTATTTATATTTAATTTATATGAGACATCGTTTTTGTTTGTAATTTGCAGGAGCACAATGGCGGACACTCAGTATATATGCTACTACTGTATTCGGGTGATTTTGAGAAGATTATTTACCATGGCATAAAAGAACATGGAAAGTTAGAGTTAAAGTTAAAGGTAGCCACAATTTCAGACATTGACAAAAATTACAAAATTATCCCTGAACAATTTGCTATGGAAGGAAAAATTATAATTCCACAAAAAGCAACTGATGTAAATATTTTACGACAAAAAGAACTAACCTCCCCAACACAGTCAATTAAGAAAATTAAATGGCATTCAACGACAAACAAATTAAGTTACGATGCATTTGATAATTTGTGCCATGACGGTGTTTGAATATGTCTATTGATGACCTTCAAGAAGACAGCAACACTGGTCTAAGTTCTATAACAGCTTAATAGAAGTGCTTCCGAAAATAGTAGAAACGTTAAGAGATGGTGGCCGTTTAGATACATCAAATTCAACCAGCTTCTAGCAGAAAAGAAACTTCCTTTGTCAAATATAGCTGTTTTGTTGTTCATGACGTTGTGGAATGGTTCTCCTTAAATTATACTCGAAACATGCGATACTCTCCAGAGGTTAAGCAGTTTTGGAGAGTTGGTGCCAAATTGTTTAAAGGTAAATGTTTACGTCTTATGAGCGGATGGAAGAATAATGGACGGAAAGTTGGTGGACATATTAAACCCGATGATTCTGCAATAAACATCACTGTTCCAGAATATCTCGTAGACAGTGACCTATCAGATGTATTGCAAAACATGAAGCCTGGGATCTTGTCTGAGATGACTGACATCTTGCATGAAGACGACACACAACAAACAAAGTCGTATTTATACTCTGCGTTGATTTGAAAAATAAATTCTTGGGTGTAAGGTCAGAAATACGGTTATGTTAATGTGTGGGGATATGAAGGTCTATCTTCAATTAAAGACCAAGAGGATAAACTTAACAATGATCTAGAGAAAATCAGAAAGTTGGAAATTCTTATTGGCGCACTGGAAATGAGAGATATTGCAAATATATGTCACGCACCAGACATACACAAGATTAACATAATTTCTCAAGTAAAGGATATGTTAAAGACATTACGTGAAAGAATAAAAGATCTGCGTCAGATTAAAATTAGGAAAACTATTACATTAGACAACTATTTCTAGGCGCCTTTTTTTCGCTGCTACACAGGTGGTGTTTAATTTTCAGGTGTAAATGGCTGATTTTGAAAAATAATAACCTGGTTTTGTGCAAAATATTAATGTTTTGTGTTTCATACCTTTTTCACTATTCAACTTTAACAAATTTGACTTATGAATCAACCGATTTTTATATGTATATAATAAAATTTTCTTTGCGTCTATACATTTTACGGCAATCTGATTGGTCCAGAGGTGCTTACTTTTTTTCGATGAACCTAAAAATATTGCGTCACGTGTACTACATAAGTATCAATGTAGTTTACACAAACAATACTTCAGGCGTATTTAAAGCTAAACGAAATAAATTCAGTCATGTATTGTTAAAGTATGCATATAATTATGTTTACTGCTGAGTAGCACTCCGGAAACAAGTGAGATGCGCGCGCAGGTCGATCATATAGCGCGTTTAGCATGGTTACCAGATGGGTTGATTTGGAGCAATCTCCATGTTTGTGACATAAGTGTTACATCTTTAACATTCCCATCCGAGCAGGATCATTACTGATAACTTTGAGAATAAATTCTCATTGTTTGGTTATTTTCACACGTATGTTTGTACTTTTGAACCTTTGTTCGGCCACAACTTGTAGGCCCACGCCATGTGACATGGCGAACGTTTCGCCGCTATCTTGTGTGAAAACTGCAAATTGTAGTACTATTGTGAGTGAATTTGACTTAGTCGGTGCAATATTGAATTCAGATTTGCCTAGCAAGGGCAAAGCGGCAAAAAAGTCAACGGGTTCACGTTCAGACAAGGACTAAATTGTTTGAATTTACAGCACTTCCAAATGGCCGAAGCTCAGCTCCACGAGTGTTTACAAAACTAACAGCCATTGTTTGCTAAACTCCGAGAAATGGGTTACATCAACTCTTCATACAACGATGATGCTTATTTACAGGAGGAGTCAGTGGCTGAATGTAGGAATAATGTCAGGGAGACCACATTAATGTCATCCAAGGCAGGTTTTATAGTACATCTAACTAAATCGGTATTTGAACCTTCACAGAAATTGCAATACTTGGGATTTATTTTAAACTCTGTGGATATGACAGTTTCTATCACAAATGAGAAAGCTGAAAAGCTTAAACAATTTTGTAGAAAACTTTTGCTGCAACCTGTACGTTCTATCAGAGTTGTAGCTGAATGTGTTGGTCTGATGGTTGCAAGTTTCCCAGGGGTTCAGTTTGGACAGGTTTTTTAAAGACAGCTAGACAATGAGAAATCACAAGCATTAAGGCTAAACAAAGGTGACTGAGGCAAAAATGACTATATCTTCATCTGCAAAGTTAGATTTGGACTGGTGGATTTTGAATGTTGATCAATATCCTTGCCATATTTTGCATGGCACACCCTCCATAATACTTCAGTCCGATGCCTCACAAAATGGTTGGGGAGAAGTCTATGGCAGTAACGTTACAGGAGGACACTGGTCTTTTGGAGAGTCAGTTTATCATATTAATTATCTAGAGTTGCTTGGGGTGTTGGTTTACCTTTAGAGCTTTTTGCTCTATCATTAGTAATACTCATGGCCGATTGCAACTGGATAATAAAACCGCTATAGCTTACATTAACGACATGGGTGGAAAAACTAATCAGTGCAATAAACTAGCCAAAAGTATCTGGGTATGGTGCATGACTAAGAATATTTGCCTATCGGCCAATCATTTGCCTGGTGTCAAGAATGAACTGGCAAATAAACAGAGCAGAATCAAACATGATATTGCAGAATGGAAGCTAAATCCTGCTGTGTTTAAAAAGTTGGTTGTTATTTGGGGCAGACCTGATATTGATCTGTTTGATTCACGGCTTAATCACCAAGTTACTACTTACATTTCATGGCAACCTGACCCGTTTGCAGCATAGGTGGATGCCTTTTTAGTTTGTTGGTCAAGTTTTAATGCTTATGTATTTCGGGGACGAATTACTAGTGATAGTTCCCTTATGGACCACAACCATGGTTTGGGAAACTTTTAAGGATGCTAATCGACTGTCCTTTTCGTTTCCACAGAGACAACAGTATCCTGTCTCATCCAACAATGAGAGTCCATACTTATTTGCCCAAGTTTCGTCTCATAGCATGTCGGCTGTCCAGAATGTCGTCCAAAGCCAAGGAATTTCGAGGGCTGCAGAGCACATCATCATGTCTTCATGGCGTAGCGTAACCCGTAGGCAGTACGACACCTACACACGGAAATGGTTTTGCTTTACCAGCACTCGGGACATTAATCCATTTTCACCCTCTGTGGCTCAGGTGTTAGATTTGTTTACATATTTATTCCACAGTGGACTTGGTTATAGTTGCCTAAATACAGTTCGTTCGTCTTTATCTTCTTTTATTTTAATTGATAGTTACCCAGTTGGGAAGCATGTGTTGATTAAGCGTTTCATGAGAGAAGTGTTTAATTTGAGACCTTCATTGCCAAAAAATATGGTCACATGGGATACCAATGTGGTTTTACGTTATTCGAAATCTTTATCACCAGCTTGCAGTTTGACGTTAGAAATGTTAACTTTGAAAACAGTTTCTTTATTGGCTTTGCTCACAAGACAGAGAGCACAGTCTCTACATTTGATTGACATTAGAAATGTGACTGTTACAGATCATTATGTTAAACTTCGTTTTGGAGACCTGCTAAAGCAAAGCAGGCCTGGATTTCATCAAGCAGAGATAACTCTTAAAGCGTTTCAAGACTCTAGCTTATGTGTTGTTACTTTTTTGTCAAAATATCTGACAAGAACTGAAGCACTTCGAAATGAAACTAAAAGTTTGTTGATCAGTTTTGTGAAACCACATAAAGTGGTGACTAAGTCTATAATTTCTAGATGGATCAAGACATTGCTCTTTAAGGCTGGAATTGATATTTTTACCCCACACAGTACACGCGGAGCTGCAGCTTCTGCAGCTAGCAGGGCAAGAGTGATTTTACAAACTATCCTGAGTTCAGCTGGATGGAGTAATTAATCAACCTGTGCTACATTTTATAATAAACCTTTATCAGTTGATCAAGGTTTTAGTGATAGTGTACTTGCTTTGATTAATGTGAAGTGATACAGGTTATGTTCTTTCTAGTACTGAGTTACATAATCACTGAACATTTGAATTAAGTATTCATGGGTGATGTTTTTTATGTTACCAGGATGTGTTTTATTTTGAACTTGAAAACTATTTTAACACTCTCTTGACCGATATCTTAACAGCTAACTTTAGTTGTTTTGTATGACCAGTAGAATGGTCAATAAAGAAGTGTGAATTTAAATTCCTTTTGTCATAACTGGTTCATCTCCTGTGTGCTCTCAGAACACCAGCTTTAAAATCTCACTTGTTTCCGGAGTGCTACTCAGCAGTAAACATAATTGGAATATTAAACGAGACTTACCTGTAAGTTGAAGTTTGATGATAATTCTGTTCTACTGCTGATGGAACGGATGAATCAAGTGCCCTCCCTTGTTTGTTATGCCCACCCGTTGATTCATCCATGTGTGTGTGTTTTGTTCACACAATATGATCGACCTGCGCGCGCATCTTACTTAATCCCTCAGCAGTAGAACAGAATTAT
>JAECMU010205402.1:0-10112 GCA_016106625.1 Dracogyra subfuscus
GTTGAGCGACAGTTAGTCGAACGTGCAGTTACAGTATCATTATACTGTCGTTGGAAGCATATCATAACATGGGAAATCCCTGTGTCGTTTGGTACATAGAAATAAATGTTTTATTTACAATGTTCTCAACACATTTTATTTAGGGTTATATGGCGTCAGACATATGGCTAAGGACCACACAGATATTGAGAGGAAACCCGTTCTCGCCATTTCATAGGCTACTCTTTTTCGATTAGCAGCAAGCAATATTTTTATATGCACCATCCTACAGGTAGTACATACCATGGTCTTTGATATACCAGTCTTGGTGCATTGGCTGGAACTAGAAATAACCCAATGAGCCCACTGACGAGGATCGATCCCACACTGACCGCACATCGAACGAGCTACGTCCCACCCCCTAGGTGCGAAATAAATACCATCTAATAAATGTTAGAAATACATTTTATATGGCCTATATTATAATATATTCAGTTTTTATCGTACTTCAGGTCCGCTTTTAGTGGCTAGATTAAACATGATAAAAATCATACTGCATGCTATATTATTTAAATGTACATGTTTACAGAACATATCATATATATTTACTTCAGTAGATATTTCGTCAAAACAGCACATGGCACGATTGGACATCGACTATTAAAAATAAAGAACAAAACCATAGAAACATTCAAAAGAAGACAGGCCGTATTATTGACATGCCTCCGGTAGAAGAGAAAGTCATAGCATTGCTTGATGAGACCACGATAGAAGGTATATCTACTAGAATTGATATGTTGACGACGAAGCCAGTATCTACATTTTCAACACCTACAAAAGAAGCAATTTAAAGAAATCTTCTTTTCTGTTTCTCATTTCAGCATATTAACCACTGGGTGTTTTTCTCGACATAACCGATATAACCGTAATTATAATGTGTTGAGTGCGTCGTTAAAAAACCCACAACAAAACAAAACATTTCAGCATACGTGTAAGGGCATTTTATTTGCTCGTTCTGCAATTTGGTGACAACACACTTTGAAACAGCGTGTATGCACCTAGACACGGAGTACCGGCTAATACCATGTACATCACCTGTTACTGCCTGAAAACATCCTGTAGCATAATAACGTAGGGCTGCTACAATTTTTATAAACACCGATAACGCATAACTTCTGCGCATCTGTCTCTCGAGATTCACTTACAATGTATTACATAGATACAATATTCCTCTCCTATCCATTCTGTATCAGTCTTGTAATTCAATGTCATCCATGCAATCAAGAGGATCATTTCTATCCCTGAAGACTCTTGACACCGTCTGTCTTCTTCTGAAAGGACCATTCCGTAGCATTACAACCATCGCAGTTGTCAATTTGCAGGATGTCGAATGTTGACACCGAATCGTACGATTAAAACAATATTCCGTGTTTTTCATGCTCACCTACGAGAAACATTTTACGACACACTAACAACAGGGTAGGAGCTATTGTTAAAATAACGATATCGCTAGTACATGACACCCAGAATGAAACTTTCTGGCACATCAACTGTTGCTCCACGACGCCTTAACGATGTCGTTATGTTCAACGATAGCTTCGGGAACATGGCCCATGGATAGCAGGTTAGTTGTTAGAGGTTAGTGTGAGAGGAGAGGGTGTAGTGGCCTTACAGCTACCTATTGAGTCGTTAAAACTGGCTCTAGATGGGAGCCGGTACCGGGCTGCGAACCCAGTACCTACCATCCTTATGTCCAATGGCTTAACCACGACATCACAGAGGCCGATTAACACTATCAGTGTTCATCCGAAATACGTACTCTGCATGGTGCGTTAAACAGTTCACACATCGCCTGTATTACTACGACATGCATTTAAAATAGTTCAGACAGGTGTGAATTATGGCTTTGATTTAATGCAAAATGGCACAAACATTTTTTTTTAAGGAAGAAAATGTTTTACTTACGGTAATATGGCGTCGGGAAAAAATGTTAAGGAAAGAAAAAACGAATGAACTGTTTTATTTTATGACGTACTCAACACATTTTATTCATGGCCATATGGCGCCAGACATGGTTAAGGACTACACATATTTTGAGAGGAAACACGCTGTCACCATTTCATGGGGTACTCTTTCCGATTAGCAGCAAGGGGTCTTTTATTTGCACTTCCCACTACCCTGGGTGAGTGTTCCACAAGGCAGAATGGGTAGGTGTAAACCACTTGCACCGACCAGTGATCCATAGCTGGTTCAACAAAGGCCATGGTTTGTGCTATCCTGCCTGTGGGAAATGAAATTAAAAGATCCTTATTGTAAAATAGTAGCTTATTGTAAAAGAGTAGCCTATGTGGTGACAGCGGGGTTCCTCTAAAAAAAAAAAAGTGTGAGCATGACCATATGTATGACGTCCAATAGCCGATGATAGATAAAAAAAAATCAATATGATCTAGTGGCATCGTCAAATAAAACAAACTTTACTTTGACTTTTTAAGAAAAACAGACTTCGTAAAATTCGGCACTTTATGTATAACAAAATTATGAAATTGTTCAGTTTTTCAAGTTCTCTAAAAAAAAAAAAAACCTAATTAAAATGAAGTCCTACATAAAAGAAACTTTATCGTTAACCCTGTGGATGTTCATCATAAAGCATATGAAAATAATGAAACAATTTAATTAATTAATCTCTTTTAATTAAAATGTTTTGCATTTTCATAACCATTAAATTTTCTATTTAGTTCCATTTCACCAAAACTGTAAGTCCTAGATCGATGAAACTTGTTTAATGGTTGTTGTAATGGGAGAACTACTGCACCCTCAATGCATGGATTTGTTGGGGTGGTTTTTCCGGTGGGTTTTTTTTTTTTTTTTTTTTTTACATAAACATATGGATGCAACTATTAGTTACTCGGAATAGTTTTAAAGGGACATACCCTAGTTTTTAAACACCAATGCATATTTAATTTTTTACTATTAGAGCCGTTTTTGCTAACTGAAATCATGCTTTACTAAGGTTTTATTCTTCAGATATTTCGAAGTATTTTTGGTCATCCAAGTTTTTTTAAGATCACAAAATGCATTTGTTATATTTTACAAAACATGTATATACATAGGTGAAAATATACGATTAATTTATGATATAATGCACTATACTGAGGCACATAAAATACCTGGAATACTGGTATTAATTGATTTCGAAAAAACATTTGATTCAGTCTCCTGTGGTTTTATTGAACAAGTGCTAGACATCTTTAACTTCAAAAATTCAATTAAAATATGGATTAAGACCCTTTATAATAATTCAGAATCTCGAATACTACACAATGGATTCCTGTCAGAGAGTTTTAAATTGGAAAGGGGATGTCGACAAGGTGATATTTTTATAATCTGTACTGAAATCTTAGCAGTATTAATCAGAAAGTCTACTGACATTAAAGGCATAAATATAAAGGGGGAAGAATATATTTTATCTCAATATGCAGATGACACCACCTTTATTTTAGATGGATAAATATGCAGATGTCTCAGGTTTAAAAATTAACTACTCAAAATCATAAATTATTTGGATTGGTAATAAAAGGTTTTCAAAAGAGGTTTTCCATCCATCAAAGTGGAAGCTGGTTTGGGGTACTGATCATTTTACTTTATTAAGGGTAACATTTTCGATAAATATGACGAAAAAAAAGATTGTTCAAAATTATGAATAAACAAAATCTTAGAAATGAAAAACTTGTTCAATCAGTGGTTAACCCGGAAATTGACAGTTTTAGGCAAAATTACTGTAGTGAAAACTCTAGTCATCCCCAGATTAACCCATCTACTAATTTCATTACCCAACCCACCAGAAAAAACCCTATTAAAACAAATAAACAATATGTTTTTTAAGTTTATATGGCAAAACAAACCAGATAGGATTAAACGAACAGTTCTAGTACAAGGTTATCAAAACGGGGGTATTAAAATGGTAGATATTAACAATTTTTCAAAAGTATTAAAACTGATCTGGATAAAAAGACTTCTCATAACGAATTCAAAATGGGCAACTCTCTATTATTCAACCACTGGTCTAACAAACAATCATTTGGTAATATATGGGGACCACTTTATTCAGTTAAAAGT
Organism: Dracogyra subfuscus; assembly: GCA_016106625.1. Lineage (NCBI taxonomy): Eukaryota > Metazoa > Mollusca > Gastropoda > Neomphalida > Peltospiridae > Dracogyra > Dracogyra subfuscus. The sequence continues at coordinate 4,096 of JAECMU010205402.1, forward strand.
AAGACAAATTAGAAATCTATTTTGGAAAAAATTTTGGCTCTTACTTCGACAGAAAGAAACAGAAGACATTTTAAGCTCAAACAGTTGGTATAATAATAATATTTTAATTGATAGAAAACCCGCAATATATGCATAATACGTCGAGAAAGGTATTCTATTTATACAAGACTTACTTAATAATCAAGGACAGTTCATGACTTATGACACCTTTAGTTTGAAATTTAATATAAAAAACTTTTTTTTTTTTTTTTTGGATTTGCTTCATTAATTAACGCTATAAACGTTTTTATCCATGAAAAAACAAGTTTAAAGACTCAAACATTTGATGTTCCAAAACATCCCATTTTGCCAAGTAAAATAAAACCTCTTTTGAAAGAAAAATCTGGAAGTAGAGAAATATATAAAATATTTAATAACACGTCTATTATACCCACGTCTCAAATTAAATTTTTCACTGAAGGATTTGTGGGTTTGTTTCACACTCAGAATGGGCACAATACTATAGCCTTCCATTTAAGACTTTGAAAGATCCTACATTACTATGGTTTCAATATCAAATCCTACAAAGAGTTACACCTACGAATACATTATTATATAAAATATAATATGTTGCTTCAAATCTCTGTAATGTTTGCCATAACCAACCTGAAACACTGGAACATCTGTTTTATGCTTGTCCCAAAGTCGCCGAACTGTATAGAGCATTGGTTACAACAAACAGGGGAACACTTCCAGTTCAATAGAAATATGATTTTGTTTGGGATTAAAAACAACAAAAATAACTTTGTAAAATGATTAATTATAAACGTAAAATATTACAGATATAGAACGAAAGTACAGAAGATTGCACTAAACAAAATTGGAATAAAAAATTATATTAAAGATAAACTTCTATTAGAAAAATACATATTTTATAAGAATTGTTTACATAAAGATTTCGACGACAAATGGGAACCATATTTAAAATTTCTGGAAACCTTTTAAACAGGTCTTTTTGCCTTTTTGATTTATAGAGATCTCTTGATTTTTTTTAGATTTCTCCTCTTCTTCTTCCTTTTCTTCTTTTTGTTTTGTTTTTATTTTGTATTTGTCTCTTCTTCTTACTTATGTTGTTCTTCTTGTTCCTCTTCTTCTTCTCTTTGCTCCACTGTGAAATGTACTGTTGAATTCTATTGTATAGTGTTTGTAACTGCTATGTAAGATAATGATTCATGTGTGTAGACTAACTAAATTTAACGTTAATTTTCATGGGTTGAAACTAGGGCATGTCCCTTTATGGGGTGATCACACTGGCCCGAATGAGCTTCCGTTTGTTTTCCGTATACTAAAGTGGTGTGAGTTTTTAAAACTGGCCGAATGGCCTTCCGAATGTGTTTTCCCCAATGTATCACCGAATGCTTTCCGTTTGTTTTCCGAATGTTTTCAGTATGGTTTCAGAATGCTGTCAGAATAGACAGAATACTTCCCGCATGTTGACTTCAAAAGGTTTCCTGTCCGAACGATTTCCTTATGCTTTCAGAATGCTGTCAGAACATGGCAAATCGACCTAGAATGGACCAAACTCTTTGCGCACGCTTTCCGCACACTTTCGGAAAGCATTCTTCATGGCCCGATCACACTGGCCCGAATGCCATTCCGTTCGTTTTCTGAATAGGAATTTGGGTGTTCGGGAAGTGAATGGATCATATTCGGGAAGCATTCGGTGTGTTCTAGCAGCATACTAGCTGTTGGGCTCGGTATGGATGCATACGGAACAGCTCCAAAAATATGTTGTGCATGTTCAAAATAATTTTCATCGACCATCCGAATTTGCCATCCATGTGTATTCGGGAAGTATACATGGTCCAAGACAAAAAGGGCACCACAACATTATGAAAAGGCACTATTAAAAAATGACACACGGTTCACATGGACCATTATATAATAGTGCTACAACAGGGGCACTGGCATAATTTTAATAATTAAAAAATAAAAATATAAATAAAAGGGGCACTTCTAACATTTGAGGGGGTGTCCGGACATCAGAATAAGTGGAAAACACCCGGAAAGCATGCGGAAAGAATTCGGTCCATTCTTGGTCGATTCGTTGTTTTCGAAAAGCATTCAAAAAGCATACGGAAAGCGTTTGGAATGGAAACCTTTCAAAGTGAACATGCGGGAAGTAGTCGGTCTATTCTGAAAGCATTCTGAAACCATACTGAAAACATTCAGAAAACAAACGAAAATACATTGGGGAAAACACATCTGGAGGGACATTCAGCCAGTTTAAAAAACTCACACCACTTTCGTATATGGAAAACAAACGGAAGCTAATTTGGGCCAGTGTGATCGCCCCATCAAGTTTTAGGTGCATTTGTGGTGTTCGGAAATCATACGCAACCCAGTACCTGCACATTTTATTCCGAATGCACCAAGAACTAGACGCATGGTTCCTGAACTTTTTTCGTACATGCCGTATGCTCCTAGAATGCTTCCCGAATACTTCCCAAATACACATGTACGCACATTCGAATGGTCGATGAAAATTATTTTGAACATGCACCATCGTTTTTTGGAGATACCGAATGCCGTTCCGTTGGCATTCGTATGGAGCCGAACAGCCAGTATGCTCCTAGAACACACCGAATGCTTCCCGAATATGAGCCGTTCGCTCCCCGAACACTTAAATTGCTATTCGGAAAACAAACGGAATGGCATTCGGGCCAGTGTGATCGGCCCTTTAAAATGGACGAGACATGTAAATAGGCGGAATTCTTGTCACTCTTCTAAGACCATGACTCGATCTTGAAATGTTATGACTAGGAGTATACGATCATGAACACTTACCCTGGGACACTACACTCTTCCATACAATGTTCCCGGGTTTCCGCCGTTTGTCAAATAAATATCCATACTCTCCTTCCAAAATTTACCACATGGGTTTGACTGATAGTTTAAACCTTTGTGCAACCCGATTCATCCAATGTCAGAACCTGACTACCAATATGAAAGACCAATTCATCCAATGTCAGAACCCGACTACCAATATGAAAGGCCAATTCACCCATTGTCAGAACACGACTACCAATATGAAAGACCAATTCACCCAATGTCAGAACCTGACTACCAATATAAAATACTAATTCACCCAGTCCATGTATGCTACTTTTGACAAATGCTCAAAATGTTATATATTTTTTGTTTGTTATTGGTTCGAAGTATAAACACATATTATGTAAATATAGACTATCTGTACACAGCCTTGCTATAGAAACGGGTAGATATAATAATACTGAAAGATCAGAAACACTCTGTAATCAGTGCAATATGCAGGCAGTTGAAGATGAATTCCACTTCATCGGCTCAGGTCATAGGGCTTTATGTGCACATTCAGAGCAAGCTGTTGTAGTGCACGCTTGCCCTGGGTGCAAGAGCCAACCTCGGCCTGCTCCTCCATCCAGGACAGGAAAGGTGTGGGGGAAGAGAGGAGGAACTGTCTGCACTGGTAGGTGCAAGGTAGCACCAGCAACCCGACCAAGGTCGTTGGCAGGGGATGCTTCCACTTCATATTAGTTTGTCCATTTTATAGTACTCTGAGAGGCAGATATATTCAACCATGTTATTATACCTGACCATCTTCATTTAAACTAATGCAATTACTGTCCTTCACAACTGGCCTTGGTGGTGCAGTGATTAAGCCATGAGTCTAAAGGCTGATAGATATAGGGTTCGCAGCTTGGTACCGGCTCTAATCCAGAGCAAGTTCTTAAGAGTTCAGTGGGTAGGTGTAAGCCAACTACACCCTCTTCTTTCTCACTAACCACTAACCGACTAACAACTTACCCATTGTTCTGGACAGACATCCCAGATAGCTGAGGTGTGTGCCCAGGATAGCGTGCGTGAACCTTAAATGGATATAAGCACGAAAATAAGTGGAATTGAAATAAAATGTCCTTCACAATGTAAAGTATTTACCTATTAGCAGCAAGCACTCAAGAGAAAAGATAATTTATATAGATCTACGAATCACTCTCCACAATGCACTGCAATGTATTATTATGTGATGAATATAGCTATAACTATGTCGTGAATTAAGCTTATTGTATTATGTGTATCCATATTTATGCTATAAACTATGTATAATATATTATGTGTATGTATAATTATGTGATAATCTATGTATTATGTATTATATGTATGCATAATTATGTGATATATATTTGTTATGAATGATGCATATGGGTGTGCCTATGAACTGTATATTTACGGCGAATAAATTATTATTATACCAACACTACTACATACTCCCTGTCTAGAATTCTCATCTTGTCTAGAATTCTAATTGTGACATACGTAGGACTGATCATTCATTGTGTTTGTTTGTAATGTGACTTCGCCCTTCAATAAGAAGTTTGTGTTGTTTAACGACACCTCTAGAGGACATCGGGTATCGGATGTCAAACATATGGTCATTTCGGCACAGTCATAAAGAGGAAACCCGCTACATGTTTCCACTAGTAGCTAGGATCTTTTATATGCACCATCCCACAGAAGGAATAGCACATACCACGGCCTTTGATATACCAGTCGTTGTGCACTGGCTGGAACGAGAAATAACCCAACTGGACCACCGACGGGGATAGATACCAAACCGACCACGCATCAAGCGAGCGCTTTACTACTGACCAAGACCAAATTGTTTAACGTGCACATTCATTGCAAGCTGTTCCAACGCATGCCTGTCCTGGGCACAGGTGCTGGCCTCGGCCGGTGTAACGTGGTATCTTGACTCACGTAGAATACGGACTCCCCGGTCACTTTTCTATGTAGAATAATGACTCCCCGGTTGAAATCACATTAAGAAGATTTTCTATGATTTCAAGAGAAGTCATTATTCTATGGGGCTCAGTTTTTAACGTGTGAGGGGTTGTAGTACTACGGGTTTTCTCCTGTAAAAAACTGACTGTTTTTGTCATAGAAATGTGACCGGAGATTCGACATTCTACGGGAGTCAAAATACCACGTTACACCAGCTCCTTCGTTCAGAACAGGAAAGGTTTGGGCTGGGTGGGAGGATGGACCACCTGCACTAGCAGGTGCAAGGGAGCACCAGCAGTCCCACCGTAGGAGGTAACAGGTGGAGCAGGGCTCGAAACAGCCTGTGGCCAGGTCGCCAAATGTGACCAAAGTCCCATTTGGGCAACTTAAATATTGAAATACTGTAAAACGGGTAATATTCGCGTGGATGTAATTTTCGCGTTTTTCGCGATTTTAATTTGACCGCGAAAATTAAACTCTCGCGAATATTAATATTATAATTTATAGTGTCATCTTTAAAAAAAAAATAATAATAATAAAAATATAATAATAATAAGGTTAATACATTTCATTTACTCACATATTTGTTTCAAAAATTAAAATCAACACTGGTAAGTATCCAATCATTAGCTGGAACAATAGAAAAGATCTGTCCAAATCAGTACTACCATTACTACTACTTCCGGTAGCAGCTGTATACACGTGTTTGACCGACTCATTCCGATGTCTAGACATAAGCCTAATCCGTTGGTACTTTTGAGAATCTGTGTACACAAACAAAATAGGATGAGACGTTTTCAACCACCAAAATTTATTAATCAGAACACTTATGGGAGAGTTGATTAATCCACATTCGGGATTACCGTCCTTCATTGTGCATGAGCTAAGCGGCCATCTCGAGATAAAATGCTTGTGATTGTATCACTTGGTTATCGGTCAATTACTATTAGGCTAGGTCAGTCACAGTTCTTTTTATCTTTGTGAATTAAAAAGTATGCAGTAGTATTGATTTTTTTTTCTTTTTCATTCTTTATTTCCTTCTTTTTTACCGACTTGAGAAAAAACCAAAAACGACAACGTGAAAATTACAAACCGCGAAATGGATATAATTGTCTGGTCGCGAAAATTTACTCCCGCGAATATTACCCGTTTTACAGTACTTTGTTTCCCAGTAACGAGTAAAAAGTATTATTCCTATTTTTGCTTTCACATGTCTTCAA
>JAECMU010205427.1:0-10309 GCA_016106625.1 Dracogyra subfuscus
GTTTCAAGTTTATGATGTGTGCCTTATATGATAAGTTACAACCAGTATATTTTTGTTAGCATTAAATGCAATTTTTGGCAGTTTCAGGGGTTGCAAACAACAAGTTTCCCTTCAGGGGCCCTTAAGTGGCCCTTGGATCCTGGCCACAGTAAGCTTTTTCTCTTCTAGCCCCTTTCACATCCCTGTAAAGAGTATGATTTTTGGTGTTGGTTTCATTTAATGTTATATTAAAGTTTTTCTTTGATGTTGCAGGCAACAACTACAACATTCCAGTATGTATCTGGATTCTAGACACACACCCATACAACCCGCCAATGGCGTATGTCCGACCCACGCCTGTTATGCAGATAAAGGCAAACCGATATGTTGACGCCAATGGAAAAGTGGATTTGCCCTACCTCAGGGAATGGAAGCATGTAAGTTTCTTTACAAATGCAAAATGTTTTAGAATCAGTTTTGGAGTTGTTTCTAAATAAGAAAACATGCAGCAGCTTCATTGTAAGACACAGACAAGTGCCGCAAACAATTCCGGGTTTTTTTCTTTTCAATTAAAATTGTAAATGTTTAAAAATACATTAACCTTCTTTAGTTCTTTGCCGTGTGAATGGCCCATCGGGCTATTTCTTGTTCCAGCCAGTGGACCATGACTGATATATCAAAGGCTGTGCTGTGTGCTATATTGTGCCACTAATGGAAAAATTTAGCAGGTTTTCTCTGTAAGATTATATGTCAAAATTACCAAAAGTTTGACATCCATTAGCCAATGATTAATAATCAATGTGTACTAGTGGTGTCGTTAAACAAAATTAACTTCTGTGTTGTTGTGTGAGAGAGAGAGGAGGAGAGAGAGAGAGAGAGAGAGAGAGAGAGAGAGAGAGAGAGAGAGAGTACTACATTCATGAGTGGGCATTATGCTGCATTCATTTGGTGATCATGAATTCACAAGTTGCATATTCCCCTAAGGATAGCAGTCTGGTTCAAACAGCCAAATGGATGGCCTAAAATTCTTCTACTGCACACCCTCTCCTGTTCCGGTCACGTGACTGTAACTTCCTTCTTTTTCCTTCGCTCTTGTGATTCAGGCATCTATCTTTTCGCTGTGTCTTAATCTGAGCCATCTTGTCATTTTCATTTGGTTTATTTCAGACTCTTTTATGTGTGAAATACATTTCTATATATTGTTACATTATTGTTGTATTTGATTTTAATCACTTTATTTTTCAGTGTTTTTTTTCCAAAATGATCAATTAAAACACTCCAAGTTTTCTCCAATTTCACACCCGACTTGAAAGCATGTCTGATAAACACGAGTAGTAACTAGTATTCTCTTACGGTCCTCTAAGAAAAAGGTAAAAAGAAGCAGTTTGAAGTGGGCAAGAAATTCTTATGCAACCAATAGGGCTAGAGTTCGGTGTGTGCAAAACCTTTCACCAAATTATGTCCAAAAATGCAAAACACAGTTATTTTCCAGCAAATATCAATTATTGCATTAAATGTTTTTCGTGAAATTAAAATAAAATTCTCAAATCGTTCCTAACAGTTGCTACTGGCAAATTTAGCGATAGGCAGCTTGCCCTGATTTATGTCAGACTAGCAAAATATAAAGTCTTCTGTATCATACATTGTACTTTGATCTTTTTATACCACCTTTTTTACTACCATTGTCAACTCCCTATGTTAACCTTTCCATCCAGGAGCCAGACAGCGTCTACCTGTGTTTTTATATAGATAGTATGAAATGTTTTAGTTTCCCAATGCAGACCTTCATTTTTGAAAAACCCAGGAGTGCTAAAAATTGCACTTCTTAAAATTCTTACGAGGGGGGTGGAAATCACATTCATCAAAATACATGTAGAGGAGGAAAAATTCACACCCCTCAAAATAATCAGAATTAGAAGCAAGATACCCGAGAGTAATTGCACCCATGAACATGATTAAGTTTGAGGAGGAATGACTTCTAAATTAAATATCTTAAGATTTAATGTTTTGTGTTCTATAAATAAATATCTTAATGTAATTAATATGGTTGTTCTAAAATATGAAGGAATGGGCCATTGCAGTCTTATACAAGAAAAAGAAACACCATGAACACAGCATTTATCAATCTCTTATTATAAGCGTATCATGTTGCATTAAAATTCTTAATCTGTCCTATCTACATTATGTTTTAATCATGATAATCTGTTGACCATTTATGAATACAGAATTCAAACTGATTTGTCTGTGCTTATTTTGTTTCATTTAAAACAAATACAGTAATTTTAGTCTTCATTGCAGAATACGATTTCTTCGTGGACACAAACCTATGAATTGAATATACATTTTATGCACCTGCAAATTCTCTATTTAAAATCAAATAAAAAATACAAGCATGATTTGTTCAATTGAGGGGCGCGTTATTTCGCACCCGTCAGATTGAGTTGACGGGGGTCCACGGGTGTGATTGCGCTCACGCCCGTCAAAAACAAAGGTCTGCAAATGAAAAACATGCTCGCATATGTTACCAACTCGGTCGCAGTGTAGAGGGCTGATTGTGGTATTTTAGAGACACTTGACATTACTTGTTTAAAATGCTTTCTGTCACCAGGGTTCATCAGATTTGTTCACCATGATCCAGATACTGACTGTGAATTTCAGCGAGGAGTGTCCCGTGTTCTCGCGCGTGGCCCCGCCACGACCACCAGTGCCATACCCCACCCCAGGCCAGCCAGGACATGTAGCAGGACAGCCTCCATACCCTACAGGGCAGAGTAAGACCTGTTTTACAAGTAATTTCACATGGGAAGTGCGAGGCATCGTAATTAAGGGAACATGTTTGTTCAGTATTTTGCCACTGTTTACTGCACAAGTTTCAGAGATCGCTAAACAATTTTAAAATATTAAACATTAGTTGTTGATCTATTTTAGTTTTGAAAATAAAATTCTCTCCATACTTATTATTTTATGTCTGGTAGAATCGCTAACGTCTTTACTGTGTGCATAGTTTGTTTAAATTTTTAAAAAAAGTGCAGATATTTTAACACATATTTTAAAATAAACCCACTAAATTTTGATGGACTTCTTAAATAAATGTTAGTAATTCAAACTAACTTATATATATTTTTTTTAATGTGTTCTGTGGTGACTCACGTGAGTTTCTTTTTCTGTCATAATTTCCCTTGGTGTCTAATTTTTGTTTTAATAAACCATTATAATAAAATACCTCATAACTGACTAGGATTTATTTCTGTTTTTCTCTATAATAACAAAAAATATATTTTGTGGGACTTTTGGATGCTTTTATATATAGTTTGTGTTTAATAGGAATAATTAATAATTCTAATCTATGAAACTTTGACTTCTTTATTTCCAGTTGGAATGCCAATGCCAGGTTCCAACCCGTCTTTTCCGTCATACCCAGGTGGCAATCCACCCTATCCGCCAGCGGGTGGAGGCAGCTCCACGAATATTCAGCCCCCGCCTTACCCAGCCTCCAGTTATTCCAACCAGAATTTTGGAAGCTATCCCCAGGCATACCCAGCCCAGCAGAATGCGTACAGTGGCAGTCAGCCTACGCCGTATCCCACATCATACCCGTACGGCAGTAATCCACAGACGCCGTATCCTGCTGCCACGTCTTACCCTGGCACTACACCAATAGGTAATAGTTTGTCAGTGTGTTCACGATGTTTGAAAGTAGAATGAATAAATGGATGGATAGCGGGCAGCATAGCCCAGTGGTACAGTGCCCGCCTGATGCGTGGTCGGTCTACGATCGATCCCTGTCAGCTAACCACTGGGGTTTTTTTCTCAACATAACCATATGTCCAACACTGATATAACCGTAGTTAAAATGTGTTGAGTGCATCGTTAAACAATTTTTTTTTTTTTTTTTTTTTAAATGGATGGATGTTTAACAACACCTGTACACGAAAAATACACCAACTGTTGGGTATAAAACAAAAGTAGGTATATGAAAGAATATATTGATGACCAATATCGACATAAAGTTATCGGTGTGCACAGAACGCGTACTAGTTGTATGGACTCCAAAATCCAAGCAGACTGTTAATACAGTAGTGGATTCACTTAAAAAAACCTTCTTAAATTACTATATTTTGGGCCAAATGATTCGAGGTTTTGTTGAGCTCGAATATTGGTGCAGCCAAAAACACAAGATGGAATAATTAACTGGATTTTCTTTGTTATATTAAAACTATTCCTGGAGATTTTTGTTTTACTTATCCATTTTGAAAGTCACTGATTGCAAATTAGTGTATTTTTTGGTCCCTGAATTGGGAAGAAAAAATACCTTAATATATGTATTTTTAATTAAATGCAGTATCCACTTTTAAGATATTACATTTAGCTAACAGACATAATATTAATATTTAGTTAGTAAATGTTATCTTTTATTGTTGCCATGAGAGTTTAACAATTAAATTATTTTATAAAACTCAGTATTAATTAATACATATTTAAAAAATCAAATTGATGTTACTCTGTAAATGGTATTTTTATATTAAATTATATTTATATTAATACAGCCTCATGAAATAATCCTCTTATCTTCCTGTTTTTGTTGTTGCCATCATATGTTTGTATTATCTAGCCGTTTTTAAAAGAAATATTTGATTAATAAGACTTGTTGTTTTTAATTGATTTATAGTTAACAACTCTGTGCAGTCACGGCCGTCGACTGGAACAGTGACAGAGGCTCACATTAAGGCATCGCTGTTGTCCGCAGTGGAAGATAAAATCAGGAGACGACTGAAGGAAACATTTGCTCAGGCACAGGTGTGTTGTTACTTATATCTGCACTCTTTCCAGCAGTGCTCGATGTACGGCCGATCTGGGATTGATCCCCCTCAGTGGACCCATTGGGCTATTTCTCGTTCTAGCTAGTGCTCCACAACTGGTGTAACAAAGGCTGTGGTATGTGCTATCCTGTCTGTGCGATGGTGCATATAAAAGATCCCTTGCTGCTAATCGAAAACAGTAGCCCATGAAGTGTCGACATCGGGTTTCCTCACTCAGTATCTGTGTGGTCATTAACCATTTCTGATGTCATATAACCATAAAAAACATGTGTTGAGTGTGTTGTTAAATAAAACATTTTTTTCTTTCTTATCAGCGGTTTTCCTTACTGTATGGCAGGGGGTCGGAGGCAACATGCTTTGTATGGTTTTTCAAGAGAGTAATGCATACAGCACGTATTTTCTGATCGGTCTTAAAAGTTAAAAAAATGTTTTAGTGATATTTTGAAATCCATACAAGTGTTTTACAGTGTGTTTTGTCAGTGATAATTTCTTTGTTGTTGTTTTTTCTTTTGTAGTGTAGTTGATGGGTTTTTTTAAAAGTGTTTTAATGAAAATTTCAAATGTTTGATTTGATGTTGATGATCAATTTACTTGATATTTTTCATGCTGATGATTTGATGAATAGTCATTCTTTCCTTGTACACGTGTGTGTATTTTATATTTCAATAACAAACAAATGATCTAAATTTAGTTTTGTTTAAATAATGAACTTTTATTCACATGTGGTAACTTACTGTTAACATCCTGGATGGGGGTAGGCGCAGTGTAACAGTATCTATGAATGAAAAACAAAATGAAAAAAAAAAACCTTCCTGGTAACATGCACAACCAATTGCAACTTATTTCAATACCTGGATGAACAGATTAACTTTTGGTGTTATTGAAAGCTATAAATGTTGAACTTTGTAAATCATTAAAATATTGCAAACTGTATTTTTAATTGTGATATTTGAAAATTAAAAAAAAAAAATGTCTGGTGTTTTAACTAATGTGTTGAAATCCTTTCAGGCGGAGATGGATGTTTTGAGAAAAACACAGTCTGAACTTATGGCAGGCAAGGAAAAGCTGGAAAGAATGATGTCAGATTTAGAAAGAGAAAAGGTATGTTACATTAATTCTGGACTTAACCTAGATGACTTACTTGAGACAGCATGATCTCTTTGGAGTTTTCTACTAGTGATGTTTATTACTAATATATAAATATGCCTTTTATTGGCCACCATATAGATTTTTCTGGAGTTATTGTTCTTTGAATCGACTATTCTGCAGACATGTCGATGTTCCATTTCCTAACATGTATCATCTCAAAAAAGCTCAATTAATATTGAACCATTACATTTTTTATAGTTAAAAAGTTGTAAATTCCAGGAGATAATGAATTTAAATGCAAGTTTGAGAGGTAATGGATTAGGTCATTCAAATATAATTCACGTAACTGAACAGTAGATTATCTAAGGATTACTAAAGATTTTGAAATATTGTCCTTTTTTTAAACCATAATTTAGGCTATCTCTATGCCAATGAAACTAAAATAAATGTTACTTCTGTACCATGGAAAGTGCTTCAAAAATAATACTATGGGGATACCTCAAGTTCTGATCTGATATAATTTGTGTTTATTTTAATTGTTGGACCTTAACCCTAACTCTTTACCTTACCAGACGAATTCAGCTTACAAGTGAAAGGGTTCATGTGCAGTTAATAATGTTTATGACATTGCAGACTGATGTTGAAGAAAATATTAAAATGCTGAGAGAGAAAGACAATGAAGTGAAGGAGGCTGTGGCCAAGCTAGAAAACAGTGGTCCGCTAGACATAGATGAGGCTGTGGTGACAACCACTCCTTTGTACAGACAGTGCGTACACTTTTGTATAGTTATTTTTATTTAGAAAATAACAGGTCCAAAAGTTCTATTCAAGGACAGTTTGTCTGTTTATATGTACATTCATCACGTATGTTAATGATTTTGATAAAATATATTTCAAAATTAATCTAGATACTGTAAATTTTTGGATACAGGCCTGCCTTGAATAGAAGCCTGCCTCGATTAGAGGCCTGGAGCCTAATTCACAAAAGTCTCTTAGGCTCTGCTAGACAACAAAGCATTCTCTTTACAAGTCTCTTAACATTACATTGCAAGAGTTTAGTGAATTAGGCCCCTGGTCTCAGAGTGTCACGAAATAAATAGAAGCCTGCCTTGAATAGAACTTAGAAGCCTGCCTGTTTCTGCTAGTCTAGCTTTGCCAAGTGATGATTGCATCAGTGATGAAGGTGAAGACGAAGTCTATATTGAAATTAATAGCAATAGCATCAGCAGCTGTCAGAATTAGTGGGTTGGAGACTTAGCTCAGTGGTACAGCACTAGTCTGATGCCTGGTCGATCTAGGATCAATTCCCATCGGTGGGCCCATTGGACTATTTCTCATTCCAGCCAGTGCTCCACAACTGGTGAAACAAAGGCTGTGGTATGTACTATCCTGTCTGTGGGATGGTGCATATAAAAGATCCCTTGCTGCTAACTGGAAAGAGTAGTCCTTGAAGTGGAGACAGCATGTTTCCTCTGTCAGTATCTGTGTAGTCCTTAGCTGACGCCATATAACAGTAAATAAACTGTTGAGTGCATTGTTAAATAAAACATTTCCTTCCTTCCTTCTGTCAGAATTAGCGGGCAGCATAGCCCAGTGGTACAGAGCCCACCTGATGCGCGGTCGGTCTAGGATCGATCCCCATCAGCTAACCACTGAGTTTTTTCTCGACATAACCATATGTCCGACGCCGATATAACCGTAATTATAATGTGTTGATTGCATCGTTAAACAAACAAAACAAAAAAACAAAAACTTTTGTCAGAATTAACTTTATTTTAGCAGTGACAGCATCAGCAGTTGTGGAAATTTTAGTTTTTAAAAAGTTACATTTGGTATTTATTGCATGCACGTTTTCTGGTTTTGTTAATAAACGTTTGAGCATATTATAATAATCTTAATCTTCTGTACCACACAGTCTCTAAACAAAAGAATGTGAGATAGGCAATCAACTTTGGTGTACGTTAAAATACCGATATGTTAGACACTGTTGTATGAAACAAATAGAACTGTACTTTGAATATAGACCGGGTCTCGGAGCATCACAATTGTTTTTTAATTTACAGTATATTAATATAGCCAAGATACATATAGTTTACACAGGATGAAAATACCCCAAAAGAAGTGAAAATGTATTTATTAAAATTAAGCTTAGATGAATGTATTAATATAGTTTTATTTCCATAAAAATAATGTAAATGATTTTACAAATAAAATAGATGTAAATGTTAATGAAAATTGTTTTCTGACCCAATTTGTGAATGCATGCTAATACATTTTTAAGAAAGAAAGAAAGAAATGTTTTATTTAACAATGCACTCAACACATTTTATTTATGGCTATATGGCGTCAGACGTATGATTAAGGACCACACAGATATTGAGAGAGGAAACCTGCTGTCGCCACTTCATGAGCTACTCTATTTAATAAGCAGCAAGGGACCTTTTATATCGGACAGACATGGTAACACATACCACAGTCTTTGATAAATCCAGTCATGGTGCACTAGCTGGAACAAGAAATTGAGCGAGCACTTTGCCTATGGGCTACATCTCACCCCAATACATTTTTGAAGGAATGGATGGACTGTTCATGGTCATGTTTTTTAATCTCGGTTGTTTCAGCTAATTATCTAAAGACATTCAGTTTTGCCAAGCCCTAGAGTTTGACATTCTTCTCCCTCATTCTAATCTGTATGTTTGTTTTCTAAATTTCAGACTTTTAAATTCCTTTGCTGAGGAACAAGCTTTGGAAGATGCTATATATTATTTAGGTGAAGCTATTAGGAAAAATGTGATAGATTTAGACGTCTTTCTCAAGGTAAGTCTTTTTATTACAATTTTTCAAAGTCGCTTTTCAAATGTATTATTTAAGAACTAAACTTGATCATTTGTAATAGCCATAGACATATTCAAAACACTGAACAATCTTACACAATTACTCTTGAAACCGGATCCCACCCAGAGCGAGTATAATATCTACACTGACTTCTTTAACCACTGTACACTAATAACCCTCTGTCCTGGACAGACAGCCCAGATAGCTCAGGTGCACTGGCTTAGCCAGGATTTTAGATTTCGGTGTGTGTAGGGGGGTGGGGTGGAGTTGGGCAACCCATACTATATATGTATGATTTTATAACATTTAATACAGTAAAAAAAGAAAAAGAAAAAAGAGTTTATTTGAGGGGAACCATGGACACACACACCATCACCTCTGCTACGCCATTGTTGAGATGTGTGTCCAGGACAGAGTGTTTGTCATGGATATAACTTGAAATGAAATGACAGGCCTCGGTGTTGTCATGGTTAGGCCATTGGTCTACAGGCTAGTAGGTACTGGGTTCAGATCCTAGTCGAGGCATGGGATTTTTAATACAGATACAAACTTCGAGTGAGTGCTCCAAAAGGCTCAATGGGTAGGTGTAAACCACTTGCACCGACCAGTGATCCATAACAAAGGCCATGGTTTGTGCTATCCTGCCTGTGGGAAGTGCAAATAAAAGATCCCTTGCTGCCTGTCGTAAAAGAGTAGCCTGCATGGCGACAGCAGGTCTCCTCTGAAAACAGTGTCAGAATGATCATATATTTGATGTCCAATAGCTGATGATAAGATAAAAAATCAATGTTAAATAAAACAAACTGTACTTTACTTTTTGAAATGAAATGGAACTGAAAATAAATTGTAATTGGGTTTTTTTTTCTTTTTTGGAAAAATATATTTACTATGGTATGGCATTGTCCGTCAGTATGTCTATTAACTTTTTCTTGTCCAGACCATATCTTGCATTCAGGACAATTAAACCTCACAGGTAGGAACACCTTGTGATGGCGGCGTGTCGTGTATTAAAACTAGGTCACAGTGACCAACCATTCATGGTCTACTGCACATAATAGTAAATCCTTGTCCGGATTATATCTTGCATACAGATACAGGATCAACAAACCTCACATGTAGGAACAACTTGGGATGATAGTGTGTCACATACTACTACTAGGTCACGGTGACCTACTTTTCACGGTTTACTGCACATAACAGTAAATTCTTGTCAGGACCATAACTTGCATACAGGACCAACAAACCACATGTAAAAGAAAACTTTGGTTGGTGGTGTGTCACAAACAAGTCACTGTGATACAAATAAATAATTTGTCTATATTCACATAATTAGAATTGAATCGCACCCTTAAGGTTGCACACCACCATTTATTTTCCAGTGGATCTACATGCTAATATTGCCTCGGAATAAATTGTGTCAAAAATAGCATGATATCGCAAGGATTAAGTGACTACCAATTTTTGAACCTACAGTCACTTGTCGACTGGCATGTAAAAAATCAATATGGGTTGACCACAAATTATTTTAATTATCCATCCAAATGTCGGGGCCCCATCTCATTTTGCTATTATGCACCCATTTCCAT
>JAECMU010205486.1:0-11543 GCA_016106625.1 Dracogyra subfuscus
TTTTGCGGCCCCTTTTTAAATATCTGTAAAGAGAAAGTCTCTAAACCAGATACCTTTTAAAACCAGACTTTTTACTTGGTTCCAAGGGTGTCCTGTTTAGAGGAGTTTCACTGTGTGTGTGTATATATATATATATTAGACATAGATATACATAAGACATGTATGTTGTATTCTTTTCTGTGTGAATGCCAAACAAATGTCTTAAATGCAACCTGCTGAGCAGCAGCCACAACAGAGATACTAGAGAAGAAACAGAACACACAGAAAAAAAACTAAACATGTTTTATTTAATGACACCAGAAGATAAAGATACTAGAAAAACCAGAAACAGAGTATACAGATGCTAGAAAAAGAAGAAGAAAATACACAGATAATAGGAAAGAAAAACCTACTTGTAAACACAGGGTCATTCTTAGCCATGTTGCAATATTGGAAGTTAAAGTTTGTTTTGATTTTTTTTTTTTTTTTGGTTTGTTTAACGACGCACTCAACACATTGTAATTACGGTTATATCGGCGTCGGACATATGGTTATGTCGAGAAAAAACCCCAGTGGTCAGCTGACGGGGATCGATCCTAGACCGACCGCGCATCAGGCGGGCACTGTACCACTGGGCCACGCTGCCCGCTTTGTTTTGATTAACAACACCTCTAGAGCACATTGATGTATTAATCATTTGGTTATTTTGACATACAGTCTTAGAGAGGAAATCCACTACGTTTTAAAATTAGTACCTGGGGATCTTTTATATGCACCATCCCACAGGCAGGATAGCACTTACTACAGTCTTTTATACCGCAGTCGTGGTGCAGTGGTTACACAACAAGAAATAGCCCAGTGGGCTCACTGATGGAGATCGATCCTAGAACCACCACGCACAAAAGAAAGGAAGAAAAAAATTATTGTTTTTGTTTAATGACACCAACGAGTACATTCATTTATTAATCATCGGCCATTGGATGTCAAACATGGTCATTTTTACATAGTCATTGAGAGGAAACCTGCTACATTTTTTTTATTAATAGCAAGGGATCTTTTATATTCACCATCCCACTGACAGAATAGCACATACCACTGCCTATTATATACCAGTTGTGATGCATTGCCTACAACAAGAAATGGTCCAATAGTCCACCAACGAGAATCGATCCTAGACCAACCACGCAAGAAGTGAGTGCTTTACCACTGGGCTATGTCCCAACCATTAAGGTTGGCAGAGATGCATTCTCATAAATAAATAAAAATAGTGACTTTTTTTTTTAGTATTCTTTTTATTTACCTGAATTTAAACCTCTGTCACTGTGCCCTGATTAGTTTTGTACTGACTGATACCCCTTCTTATTTTAATATGCAGAACAGGTTTACAGTTTTATAAGGATAACTCCACTTTTCAAAAACCCAATCAGTTAAATGGATACACCGAGGTGGTTCTATCTTGTGATGCAAGCACCTCAAGTGAGCATTCAACTAATGATAGGAACTATTGGGAGGAATGAACAAATAAATTTATGTTTAATGACACCCCGGCACAAAGAATACCTCTGCTATTGTGCATCAAACAAATGTAAACACATAAATGCAGTACTCATGTGAGGAAATTATAATATTGTCAAAACATCCTTTTGTCTCCCTTGTACAGAGATACAACTGAAAAATATTAAATATTTCAGACATCAGATTCTATTATTACTATGAAAGAAAGAAATGTTTTACTTAATGATGCACTCAAAACATTTTATTTACGGTTATTTGGCGTCAGACATATGATTAAGGACCACACAGATATTGAGAGAGGAAACCCGCTGTCACCACTTCATGGACCAATCTTTTTCGATTAGCAGCAAGGGATCTTTTATATGCACCATCCCACAGATAAGGTAGTATGTCATGTCATGTCATAGGGTTTAACGTGCACATTCAGAACAAGCTGTTGTAGCATACGCCTGTCATGGGCGCAAGAGCTTGTGAAGCAAGCTCTTCCGTCCAAGACAGATAAGGTAGTATATACCATAGCCTTTGATATACCAGTCATGGTGCATTGGCTGGAACGAGAAAAAGCTCAATGGGCCCACCAATGGGGATCGATCCCACACCAACCATGCATCGAGCTAGCACTGTACCACTGGGCTACGTCTCACCCTTCTATTATTACTATGATGTTGGAAGACAAGAAACACGGCATTTATGTGTGGTAGTTGCTCAATAGAGGTGGAGCATTAAATACATTAACGGACCGGTCTCATTATGCAAGGCTTCTAGAATTTGGTAACAATCCACTAGCCATGGGGTCAGTGATTTTAAAAATGTACTAGCCACGATTAAAAATCCACTAGCCCTACTTTAAATAAATACAATTTTACCAATAGTAATAACCAGATACGTCACCTAAAGAGGGAGATTGAGCTTTAAAATCCTTAGATCGGGGTGGAAAGAGGGTCAAGATATTCATATTTATAAAATATGTAAATGCAGCATTTGACCACGGCTAGTTATAGTAATAGTCAGGCTAGTTATAGTAATAGTTATTTACTAGCCCAACACTGAATATCACTAGCCATGGGAGTGGGGCTATCATAATCTAGAATCCCTGCATTATGCGATTAGTCACACTGATTTGTCACATGCGATTGAATCCTACAGTGAGAACACCTAAATCGGAATGTCTTTAATCTTGTATCTTCTCATTTTTGTACGGCCGACAAATCGCATGGGACAACAAGTCGGTGCAACTCACTGCAAAATGAGAACGTCACTTTACTCTCTTTGCCTTAATCCCCTCACCCTTCGTGCAAATATTTCACAATCTGCGAACACAATGCATGAATTTCACACACTACAAACAGCCATGTAACAAATGAAGGAAGGAAATGTTTTATTTATTTACAGTTATGTGGTGGTTTTTTTTTTTTTTTTGGTTTGTTTAACGACGCACTCAACACATTTTAATTACGGTTATATCGGCGTCGGACATATGGTTATGTCGAGAAAAAACCCCAGTGGTCAGCTGACGGGGATCGATCCTAGACCGACTGCGCATCAGGCGGGCACTCTACCACTGGGCCATGCTGCCCGCTTTATGTGGTGTTAGACATATGGTTAAGGATCACACAGATATAGCACAGACAGGAAACCTGATGATGCTACTTCATGTGCTATTCTTTTCGATTAGCAGCAAGGGATCTTTTATATGCACCATACCAGTCTTTGTTACACACAGTCTTAATAAGGAAACCCAACTACATTTCTCATTAGTAGCAATGGATATTTCATATGCACCATCCTACAGACAGGATAACACATACCATGCCTTTTGATATACCAGTCGTGGTGCATTGGCTGAACGAGAAATAGCACCAACAGGGATTGATCATAAACCGACCGCACATAAAGTGAGATCTTTACCACTGGGCTACGTCCCACCCCGCCCCTCATGTAACACTCCCCATTTGCAGAATAGAACATCAGTTATAGCATGCACATACTGTAGACACCATCAGGTAACCTGTCTGGCTCGGAACACATGTATTTTCACTTTAGAAAGCATTCGACTGTGTTGGGGTTTTTTGTGAGGGCTTTTGTGGGTGTTTTTTTTCTCCCGAACTGCCAACAGCAGAAAACGATAAAATGATGAGCTATACAAATGAAGAAAACTAAGTGCAACTGTGTTTAATTTCCAGCTGTCAGAGGCAACTAGTAGCAGCTCATTGACGAGCCGGCTAATTTAGCAGTGGTAGAAGTAATAAACACGTTCACTATCGAAACCTCTTCACGTTAAATGGACATCTTTTAATTTGCTGCACTTGAGTTCTAGCCAAGAAAATTATTACTGTAAAAAACAAACATAATATATGATCATTTACAAAACATCCTGCAACGTACATCGTATGTACCTCAGTAGACACAGCATTCACCACAGAATTCATTACAGCATCATCCACAGCATTCACTGCAGAATTCATTACAGCATCCACCACAGCATTCACCACAGAATTCAATACAGCATCTACTGCAGAATTCATTACAGCATCCACCATAGCATTCACCACATAATTCATTACAGCATCCACCACAGCATTCATAATTGAATTCACAAGAGCATTCACAGCATTAAACCAGAGGTAAAGCATTCACCACATGTGTGGTCAGACTGGGATCGATCCCTGTCGTTGGGCCCACAGGGCTATTTCTTGTTCCAGCTAGTGTACCACAAGAGGTATATCAATTTAAAGGCTGTGGTATTTGCTAATCTGTCTGGGATGGTACATATAAATGATCCCTTGCTAATGAGGAAAAAGTAGTGGGCTTCCTCTCTTAAGTCTATTCGTCACATTACCAAATGTTTGACATCCATTGGTCAATGATTAATGTATCAATGTGCTCTAGTGGTGTCATTAAACAATCGAATTTTAACTTTAGCATTACTGTACTCATCATAGCATTTACAAAAGGTGTGACAGTGGAACTGGGTGGAACTGGTTGGAACAGGAAAAACCCAATCAAAGAATGGGTTTATAGAGGAGATTGGATTCTATGTGCCAAACACATCAGACAAGTGCTCTATTCACCGAGCTAGATTCACCCTCCTTCCTTCCCCCCACATCAAATTAACTAATTCGTCAGATTAGCTGCTGGGGGTCTCTTCAAATACACTTTCCTCCAGACAAAATAGCACACACCTTAGATATATCAATCATTTGGTAATTTCGACCTCTAGTAATAAGGAAACCCGCTACATTTTTCTATTAGTAGCAAGGGATGTTTCATATGCACCATCCCACAAACAAGATAACACATACCATGCCCTTTGATATACCAATCGTGATGCACTGGCTGGAACGAGAAATAGCCCAATGGGCTCACCGACGGCGATCGATCCTAGACTGACCGTGCATCGAGCGAGCACTTTACCACTGGGCTACATCCTGCCCCTCAAATTAACATATTCATCAGATTAGCTGCAGGGGGTCTCTTCAAATACACTTTCCCTCAGACGAGATAGCACATACCTTAGATATATCAATCACACAACTGATTATTCTCTTGCTGGCAATTTGGCAGATTCAGATTGAAATACACTTACTTACAAAGAATGCATTGAAAATTATAATCTATTAAATATTTAACACAAAAAAAAATCTAAACGCAGCCATATGTTCCAGGAAAAGACTGTGGCTTGATAAATATAGATTACAGATGAAGTAAATGAAGACAGCCATTACACGCAGACTTTAACACTATCAAATCCAAAAACAGAAACCTGTTTTTTGTTTTTTGTAGCGGGCAGCATAGCCCAGTGGTACAGTGCCCGCCTGATGCGCGGTCGGTCTAGGATCGATCTCCGTCAGCTTACCACTAGGGTTTTTTCACGCCAATATAACCGTAATTAAAATGTGTTGAGTGCGTCGTTAAAAACTGCTTATCCTGGGAATGAAGGAAGGAAATGGTTTATTTACCGACGCACTCAACACATTTCATTTACGGTTATATGGTGTCGGACATATGGTTAAGGACCACACAGATATTGAGGGAGGGAACCCGCTATTGCAATTTCATGGGCTACTCTTTTTCATTAGCAGCAAGGTATCTTCTATATGCACCATCCCATAGACAGGATAGGTGACATATACTATTAGAAATAGTCCAATGAGTCCACTGATGGGGACCTATCTCAAACTGACCGTGCATCAAGCAAGCACTTTACCACTGCTTATACTGGGATTGGTATTAAAATCAGTATCTATTTCACAACAAACACCACTTTAAACAAGAATCATTTATAAACCGGTTTGGTGTAAGAAATAAAAATAAGATTAAACCTTTTTTTCTTTTTTCTTTTTTTTTCAAGGGAGTACATATACTGGACAGATTTCTATATTATTATAGATACAGAGGTAAAGTACACACATTTGTAGATTACTATCAATTTCTCAAAAGTAGTTGAAAAGAAATTGTCATTTCAAGCTGGAAACAAAAATGTAGAAAGGAATATTATACAAATGTTTTAGAGAACAATTTAATGTTAATGTTAAGGAATGTCCAAGCTATGGATGTTATATTATCTTCGACACTGTCAGCATCTGATTCCATGGCACAGAGAAACAAGCATTGTTCTAAGGGTACCCAGCAGTACCTTTCCCACAACACTTGCCTTCCCTGACGAAAATGGAAGGCAGAAAAACAATGACTGTTCTAAGGGTACCCAGCAGTACCTTTCCCATGACACTTGCCTTCCCTGACGAAAACAGAAGGCAGAGAAACAAGGACTGTTCTAAGGGTACCCAGCAGTACCTTTCCCATGACACTTGGCTACCCTCCTCACCCCGGACTTAAATGAAAGGTGTGGATTTACAAATTAAAACCACATGATCCATCTGGTGTTGGCAGGAAGGACTAATTAGATCCAGGCTTACTTCCCTTTGAACAGCTCTTCTCATTGAAGGTATAAACATGGAGATGTTTGTCTCAAGTTGGTAAACAAAATCAGGCTAATGAGGCCAGCCGATGATAAAAGTAGATCATCAAAATATAAACCAAGTTTTAATTTGTTGTTGATCAACTCATAACAGCTCGTTATTCAGACATTTATCGATGCAAGCATGATATATTAGCAACGGAAGACTTTTTGTTTTTCACCTGTCAAGTGTACTGGACGTAAACACTATTGGTACACTGCAAGTGTGAAATTTCACCAATCATGTATTACTACTGGTTGCATTCAATTACTCAGCGCCATAACCAAAAATGTCTTTCTGGCAGAAACACTGGTTATATCTGTTGTCTAAATGAAAGAATGAATGTATAACTGATGGATGGATGGATGGATGGATGGATGGATGGATGGATGGATGGATGGATTGATGGATGGGTAGATAAATGAATGGATATATGAATGGATAAATGGATGGATGGATGGATGGGTGGATGGATGGGTGGATGGATGGATGGATGGATGGATGGATGGATGGATGGATGGATGGTGAAAGAGCTTGTACATCTCAATGACTCTGAGAGTTATGCTAACATAAGCTTCAGCTTCTATTGGAGACACACAAGCTGGAATGGTGGATGGATGGATGGATGAATGAATGGATGGATGAAAGGAGGAATGAACAAACAAATGAACAAATCAATACATTAATCAATCAACAAGGAAGGAATGAGCTCGAAAAATTAATCAGCTATTGGGTATTGAACAAAGATAAATATATAAAATGAAAATCAACATAAAATTTCAAATGTTTAACGTTCAAATTTTACAGGTTAATGTTAAATTTGGAATAAAAATTCTTCATTGTGTAAGTCTTAAAACAAGTTCAGAAATTAATCGAAAAGATTCCACCACATCTTGTCTACCGAAGTCCTGTACATAACAGTAATTCATATCTTTTGTCTTCTTCTGCGTTCACCATTTTAACGCAGGAATTTTTCTGCCACCATGAAAAATGCTAATATAAAATTTTAAAATGATGGTAGATCTCTCTGAGCACAATGTTCTTCTAAAATGTTTTATCACTTATATCTGTGCACTTGCATATTCGATTTACAGTTTTCAAACCAACAATAACACCAACCAGGTATAGGTCGCCAAATAGCTTGTTTTCAGTTTGTTTCTCTAACAATAATACCATGAAATATTTTAAAATATAATTCAATGCTTTGGTTCTGGAACACTTCTGTAGGTAAGAACTTGACACATTGTAATGGCAATGTACAGTACGCAAACCAACAATAAAATCAACTCAGCATAGGTGGTCAGCTAAATGATTTTGTGTTTGTTTCCATGTTGACAGTAATACCATGAACTAAATTTTAATACAACTCAATGCTTTGGTACTGAAACACTTCTCCCGGTAAGACCCTGACACATATTAATGGCAACATACAGTACATAAACCACCAACAGAATCAACTAGGCTTAGTTGGTCAGTTAGATGATTTCCAGTGTCGATATTCACTTGTGTGGATGGTGTCACCAGAATAAAAATGTTCTGTCAAGGATATTAGTGTTAAAAAAAGCAAGCATTTGCAAAAACATTCTGACTGGAACCATCATCTTCTATCACATTATATTTTAGGTTAGACAAAAAATGCAGTCTAACAAGTGACTGTGATTGCTTGCCCTCATGGACATACTGCAGACCTCGATAAGGAAAGTTAGCTGTTGCAGTGTAGTCATAACAGCTGCTGTATGGTGATCCTTTTAGAGAGAGTCTTATGACCCAATACCTCAGACTTCAGCACGCTAAGATTTCTGTTATGGTTACCCAACTCTTGGATTTTCCTCACTAAGCGTTGATAGATCCACTGTGTTACGTTTTTGTTTCCTGAACAACACTGTGAAATCCTTTATTTCATAGGCTTAAATTGCCATGTTTTTTGTTTTTTTAAACAATGTTTTGACCACCATGAACAGAAATGATTTCACAGTAGTATGTGACTCCATCCTGATACTTGTGTGTATTTGGCAATATGCGACAGGTAATCTTCATGGTCCATGCTAACATAAGCTTCGGCTTCTATTGGAGACACACAAGCTGGATTGGTCATTGAGAAGAGTCTAAACTGATGTCGATCCAGGATGGTATTATATTGATGGACACAAACAATACCAATGGAATAATATAATAAAGAAAAATCTTACCTGCTGGAATGCAACCATTTTGCCATTACTCCAAATCCACAGAAGAAATATCTTCATAAAGTTCTCAGGGAGCATTGTCGTGGTTCTGTACTATTATTGTTCCTGTGGGTTTTTTGCTAAACAATATTCACATATTCTCTATAGAACTACTTCAGATATAAACTGCCAAATTCTTAAAATTTTATGTGGTAAGATATATTTGTTCTTTAGAAATAAACATTATGGAAGTCTGCTACTGCTATACATGTATGCATACAAATTATTAATATTATAAATATATAATTGAAAAAATATTTACATAAAGGCCATTTCAGAAATTACCCTATTTTGGGGTGAAATATTTAGATTTTAGCATAATTTATTTTAAACAAAATAATTACTTTTACTATAAGGTGACCTCTGTAGAAGATGTCAACCTGCACCCACCAGAATTGTAATAATTTCTGAAAGTGTCCTTATTACCAAAATAAAATAAATGTTAAAAATACATGTAAATAATTATCTGTAAATAAAAGATGTTAGTTATTCAGTTATAAACCGATCTCTCTATACAGGAAAGATATTAAAATGTTCCATCCATTAAGTTACTTTGTTTTTATTTTTGTTTACGTAGTTTATATTCTGTATTTTGTTCTGTCCTGGACCAGACCACTGGCAATCCAAATCCTGGGATGGACATGCCTGAAACCTTACTGGTATAGAGGCATGTTAAAAGGGACTCTCTTTATATATATTTTTGTTTTAATACTTTTTTTTTAAACTTTCTTTTCATTATATCAGGCAGGACAATGACACTTGATGAAATCAGCTGAAAGCTTTGTGAACGGTGCGCAAAGCAGACAGTACACGGCCAAAGAAACGAACAAAATGGCTTTTAAATCCTCGGTTTTCCGCAGATCCACAGAAGATCCTGTTATTCACAGATACCCTGTTAAAAGTAATGCTCCAATCCAGGGTAAAAGGGACACATGGTTGTTGTATTTATCTAAACTTATTAATGATAACTTTAAATAAACTGGAGTTACTAAAAACTGTATTTGTATAACATTAAAAATTAGACCTTAGTTTGTTTTAATACTTATTACTTTGCAAGGTATTACACATTATGTAAAAAAAAATATTTTAATAATTTTTTAAGTATTAAAAAGATTTGTTAAAGTAGTCCAAATATGATCATTTATAAATGTATATTTGATTAAATGTTTTACATAATGTTTGAATTTCCTGACAAGAGAGATCAGTTTTAAACTGCCCTGAAAATAAGAAGTGGGTTTAAACGTTAAGAAAAGCTATCAAAGATACCTTTGTATATCATAAATTATTAAATTAATTATTTCCATAATTATCCACCTGTAATAAAAGCAATTTAATTAAATGTTCAATGTATGTATATATTAAAAACACAATTTTTTTTTTTTTTAAATAACAATATGTTCAAAGGGAAATAATTCTTATCAAATAGAATTTCATGTCTATGGGCAACGTATTGTGTATGTGAAATGTATATACAGTTAAAATACAATATGTTCAAGGGGATGTAACTGAAAATAAGTCAATGTTTACAACAGCATAACTTGATTAACTTTTAGAAAATATGTACAATTTTACTTATTTGCAACCTACATGATAGATATTGGTGTTTGACCTTTGTATACTAGTTAAAACCTCTCATGTATGTGTTGAACACACAAAAACAACAACAAAATCACAATTTTAATTTAAAATTCTATTTATATGTTATATTATGTACATATGGTGCAATTTTAATATCAATCTTGATGTGTCCCAACCATGACACTGTCATATTGATCTACGGCTAGTAAACTAAACAAAGGAATCAATATTCATAGAGATTAACTCTGAAAAAATATCCATTTTTAATAGGCCATTGATCACAATAATCAACAGCTTTACGAGCACACAAAACCTGTTCAACTTTACAGCCATCCTCCCTTCTTAAAAAAAAAAAAGAAGAGTAGATTTTGCCAAATATTTTAATTTAATTTAAATTTATTTTAATTAAGAAACAAACAAAAACAATATGTTCAAAGGGACATAATTCTTACACTATAAAATGGAACTGTACATGTGTAATGTACTGTGTAATGTTTACTGTATATGTGAAGTGTATATACAGTTAAAAGACAACATGCTTTACACTATTTTTTATTTAAAAAAAAAAAAACATATGCTGGCATTAACACGCACCCTGTCCAGTATACAGCTTGTACCTTAATGAAAATGATAACTGAGTGGATGTTAATGAATTTATATAAGTAACACCGGTATTTCTGTGAATGAACAACAATGCTGAAATATGTGAACAAAGATGAAATAGTCACCACACAAAAATTTGGTGTAGTCAGAAAGCATGCCCGACTTACCTTGCCCGATCCTAGCGGGTTGACAATCGCCTTCTTATCTCCCTTGGAAGGCTGGCCCTCTGGTGATGACACGCCCTGCTTATCTATCTTGCCGTGACTCAGCTTACGGACTGGATTTGTCAACCACTTCCTGTAAACAGTATTGTAATAGATATACAGTGCACGAACCAAAAATAATGTCAAACAACCATAGGTGGGCGAGGCAAAATGTTTCAGTAGTTTCTAAAACATACTGCTTGCCTACTTCTAAACATACCTAAAATATACTGCTTGCCTACTTGTAAACATACCTAAAACATACTGCTTGCCTACTTGTAAACATACCTAAAACATACTGCTTATCTAATTCTAAACATACCTAAAACATACTGCTTGCCTACTTCTAAATGTACCTAAAACATACTGCTTGCCTACTTCTAAATGTACCTAAAACATACTGCTTGCCTACTTCTAAACGTACCTAAAACATACAGCTTGCCTACTTCTAAACGTACCTAAAACATACTGCTTGCCTACTT
>JAECMU010205590.1:0-11244 GCA_016106625.1 Dracogyra subfuscus
TAAAGAACTGTACAAAAACACAAATTTCGCAGACACTGATTTTCTACTAAAAAACAATTTGTGCTATATTGTGCATTCTCAAAGAGAATGTTACACCCCTGCACCACGGTGAGGTTACAGCACGCGCAAGGGCATTAGTAGAAAAAGACAGGCAAAGACACAAACTCTTCTTTATCATTTCATCACTATTTGTACAGTAATTAATTATGGTATTTATTTATTTTACAGGCTTTTAATGGAGCTGGACTTTACAAACAAACAGTGTCTCGTCCAGTGGTGACTGATTCTTCTGCACCTCAACCTGGTCACGTCTACGACGGCTCCAGGACAGAAGACAAAGATTACATCACCAGTCTGTCAATGTTTGCTGCCTACTGGGGAGGATTCAGTGACCCTCATTCATTTATCAATATGTACAAGGTCAAAGTCGGAACATGTCCTGGTTGTGATGACCATCTGGAAGAATTTGAATACAATCTCAATACAGGTAGAGTATGTTGCTATCTTTATATCGGGTAAAATGTATAACAATAAGATTTTGTTTCAGTATTTTAAAGCACAATATTGTATTAATATTATCATAAAAACTAACGTGCTAGTTTATTGTTTTAAATCACAATTACTCTTTCTGTAAAATATTATAATGTTAAATACAAACAGAACTACAGTTTTAATAAACATGTGTTATTTTAGTATTACAAAGAACGTAACTGAAGCATTGGTAAACATTAAATTCTTTATCTTGTTTTATGATTAAAATGTATTTTGTTAATTTCAAAATATTTTTAACAGAAATTAACTTGGGCCACACAGCTCCTGCTCATGGCGTTACATATTTTGTGACTATCACTGCATGTAACTCTGCCTCCCTCTGTACCAGTGTCACTTCCGATGGTGTTATCATAGACAGCTCTCCTCCAACACAAGGACATGTAATGGATGGACTGGGATCAACAGAAACACAGTTCCAAGCTTCACAGTTAGTGAAAGATATTGTTGAAAGATATTGTTGTATTATTAAAAGTAAAAATGGAAACATTATAACTGATATTTTAAGAAAACTAACTTAGATGCATAGTTAATGAAATATGCAAACTTATTGCCTTCCATCAGGAAATAAAAGAAGGTCTATAAATTTCACTTGTTTTACTATTAATTATTATAACGTCACCTTAGAATAATGTAGTGACCGATGCTTGTGCATAGTAAACAAAGTATACCATTAAAGGGACATTCCTGAGATTGCTGCAATTGTTAAGATGTTATCAGCGACTTTTTAACGATTGTAATTACAGATCAAGTTTTATTTTCTGTCTAATACATAGTGGCTGTATAGTAAACGTGTTTCTGATCGTTCTAATATTTGTACTAGGTTAAAATTCATTTTATTTCCTAAAATACATTTTTCTGGTACGTACGAAATTATTTGAAAACAAAATCCAGTTTCGACTTCTTACAAATATTAAGATGACCAGAAATACATTAAAAAATATACCGATAATGATATTCTAAACAAGAAAATATATTTAATATGGCAGTTTAATCGTAGAAATATTTTAATAGTCGGAAACATCTTACAATGTAACAAACTCAGGAATGTCCCTTTAATCTTTCTTAAAATTCTTGGCCGTTATTTACAACATAAATGTACGTCTCAGATTCTGTATTTTAAAATATCAAATATTAAACTAGTAAGACCACAGTGGTTTTTTACTGTAAACATTATTATTTCATTTGTTTCAGCACATTTCTGGGAGTCAAGTGGCATGGGTTCCAAGACCCTCAGTCTGGTCTGGCTTACTATGAATGGAGAGTTGGGACATCTCCTGGTGGTAGTGACATCTACAGTGCAAGGTTACCTCTAAGAGAATCTGCATATGCCACTGTATCTCTCTCATCAAATAAAATGATATACAGCACACTGAGAGCATTCAACAAAGCAGGTATTTCGTCATCAATGGAAGATACAGGTGGAAGGAAATGTTTTATTTCAACACATTTTATTTGTGGTTATATGGCGTCAGACATATGGTTAAGGACTATACATATATTGAGAAAGGAAACCCGCTATCGCCACTTCATGGGCTACTCTTTTTCGATTACTTACAATGGATCTTGTATATGCACCATCCCACAGACAGGATAGTACAAACCACGGCCTTTGTTACACCATTTGTGGAGCAACGGCTGGAACGAGAAATAGTCCAACCGACGGGAATCGATTCTAGACTGATCGCGCATCAAGCGAACGCTTTATCACTGGGCTACGTTCTGCCCCAGATACAGATGGAGACTAAGGGGACATGATCTTACTTGTGTTTCGTATGTTTAAAATACCAAATGAAAAGCATTATTAAAATACAACACAATAATGTACAGTAGTGTTGCATAATACTCATTAAAGGTTTTTAACACAGTTGTTTCACATTCTTTATATTTAGGTTTATGGTCAGAAGCAGTTTCAAGTGGATTTTATGTTGACTTAACATCCCCAGTTACCTCAACTATCCCTTATGTATCAACGGATATCAGTTCTATCAAGCCATCCACCATTATATCAAGATCAAGCATCAAGATAAAATGGAAGTTTATAGATCCAGAATCGTCCATAGAACGTCAGTTCATTTCCATTTCATCTCATTATCTTGGAGAATTCCAAACAAACTCAATTGAGGTACGTTCTGTTTTAATATCATGTGAACCTTTTGATTATTTTTCTCAGACAATAGTGTTAGACAGATATAGTAGGTAACCAAATATAGCTCTAAAGTCTACACTAAAAATTAATATGACTTTTAACATAAACCAAAAAGTATAATTACCGCTTTGGGCTTATGACTTTTTAATGAAGTAAACTTTAATGAATACAACCTGTTTAACATTTCAGGTGCCAGGGTTATTACATGAGTATATCTTCACTGAACTTGATCTTCATGATGGCAGTAAATATGAGGTCAAGGTCGTTGCCTGTAACCTGGCTGGTCTGTGTACTACTGACAAGACAGTCGCAGTTTTACATGACAACTCGCCACCTACAACCGGTAAATTTTATATTTATTTTATATGAAAGTTGTTACACTCGAAACCACACAATTATGCAAAGAATGAAAAAATTTATATTTTATTCCTATAGAATACAATGTTTGAAATCAAAACAACAATAATTGTTTAGTTTTTAAAATATTATAAAATAATCGGTTTGTACAAAGTAGTCAAATGTAAAACATTTTCCTCAGTACATAGACTTGAACATCCTAGAATAGGGATTTACGGCATTAAATTATAAAACAAATGTGGAGAGATTCCCCTAAAACCTAACGTAAATGTCCTCGCCATAATGCTTATCAATCACAAAAACAATATTAATTTGTAGACTTTGCTTAGTGAAGATATGGCATGTTCAGTATAATGTCATATATTGATATTGTTGGGTTGTTTTAGGAATGTTTGCTATAGAGACAGAACATGCTGCACAGCTTACGAGACATCAGCCTGACTGGATGACATGGACCAATGATAAGCTTAAACTGGCTTGGCTAGGATTTTCAGATCTTCATTCCCAAATCGACCATTATATCATCAGTGTTGGTATAACCCCATATGGAACTGATCTAAATCAGGTAACATATAAAGCATAATGTTTACTGAAAGGTATTAGTTATAATAGTAGCGTCTCAAGTGTGGAATATAAACTGGATTTACATAACTTTCAAATAAACGTGTAGTACATGGTAGTGAAGAGTAAATACGCTCAGAAATATGGCTCCAATTCCATTATATTGTACTGTCGTACATAAACTAAGTATGAAAGTATTCTCAGCCCATTTGTATTCAGTGTTAAGTAACAGCAAAATAATTTTTATATCCACTTTCTGGCATAACATGGCTTTTAACGTGACGGAAATCCAGCAAATTCATCTGAAGAAAATATTCACTAAATGCTGTCTCTGTTTGAATTCTGTACAGAGTAATGACAGCATCTTGGCTTCCAGGAAGCTGAATTTTATTTAGTCTTTTGCTTGTAATTAGCATTCGATTTTAACTGTTTATTTCCTTAACAAAATTCATGGCTGGATATTTGTAAACAATGGAAGCACTGATTGAATAACTGGTGATTCTGAATCAAACTCCAACCTTGAAAGTAGTTATGCTATAATGACAATAATAGCTGTTGGATTCGTAAACCTATCTGCATCGATGTCAGTGGGCTGGGAATGTATTGTCCAACGTATACATGACATTAATAAATAATCAAATATGACAACAGAATTGTTTTAATGCAAATTATGTGTTATAACTTTACTTGGCCCTAGTCCTAGTTATTAAAATAAAAATAGATAACAGGAATATTTGACGGATTTTTATGAATGTTTTCCAATACTTTTCTGGTAATATACTCTTCAACAAAGTAGGGGAATGTAGGAAATAACAGTAATTTAAAGACGTATCAAGAGGAATCACTGTCTAGGAATAGATGCATGCTAATAATGAAGGAATTGGGAAGAAATGACAACCAATAATTCATCTTGAGAGCATAGTGTTTGGCTCCACATTACCTTGAAATAAAATAGGGATGACATGTGAAAACTGAACGTTCATATATTTTGATCAATAATGGGTAATACCCCCACAATCCATCAAACATTTGTTTATTGGGCGTGGCATGATACGTATCAATCTCTCAATGACAATCTGAAGAAGTCTATGTCCCACTCCTCTTACACCACCTGGACAAGCTCAGTTAAATTTAGTCAAAATACTCCCTACCCACATGCACACTTTCGGCTGTGGTTTGGTGTTGTAATGCAATCAAGAACGTTCCCTCCTAGGCAGTTATTTTTGAAAGCTGATCTCTGTTCCAATCATTCATAATCAAATGATGTCACTAAGAAACGTTCATTTGATATATAAGGAACCACTAGTTTGAATGGGTATTTGGCAACATAGTGGATGATTCCATGAATCTTTATCCAGTGCCTGGTCTGTAGGTGGGCAGCCACTCCCTAGGGGATCATTTACTGGAGATTTCATTCCTGTTGGATCCCTCTTGCCACTCCCAGACTATTTTGCTAAATCAAAATTAGCACCGAACATGCACTCTGCAGGAAGGATGAAATAGGCTTGTGTCGTGCTCGCATCGGTCACATTTATTTCACCCATTAATTTCTTCTGAAGAAGGATCCTCCACCTCAGTGTGAGCACTGTCAGTGTCCTCTGACGGTAAGCCATATTTTGCTGGAGTGTCCTCATCTCAACGAAACTAGAAAATATTATTTTGGTCAGAGAAATGTGATGGAATCATTTCGATTTTGATTCCATCCAGAATTAGTTTTACAATTTCTACGTGACACTGAGTTTTATTCTAGATTTTAATTATATCTATCTGTAATATTTGTATTTTTACACAGTCCTTTACATTGTGTTTTTATTTAACTGTTCGATTTTTATATTGCTGTTGATCATATAATTATAGTTTTTGTTGCATTTACTATAGTCTGATACCCAATAGCAAATGTATTTTTCATGCTGGGGTGTCATTAAATATTCATTAATTCATTCGGTCATGCACTCTTGAATCACTGTCATAGCAGTAGTGATGTAATGTGTTCGCCAAAGGTGAGCATAGCCTGCCCCACCAGTGGCACCTATCATGAGTACTGCACCACAGCTGCCATGTCTGTCACTTCATCTAAAATGATGTAAAAATAATATGTGTGCAAGAGTTTCAGCAAAGAAATTTTAAAAAAGCATGCACCAGTTCAAAATATGGAAAGCATCATTTTGGTCAGTGATGCATCGTATTTAGTAGATGTTGCCTCCAAATGTTTACCAAATGTTTTGCCTGCCCTCACGAGTCCCTGGACATAACTCTTGTGAAACAACAAGTGTACCATATGAGGCAGCAATGTTTTAAAATCTACATACAACGAGCATGTCTTAGGGTATCTTAGAAGGTGCGATATGTAGACACTAAAAGCTGGAACAGAAGGTATATTGTACGATATAAGGGGAAAATAATCAAAACTCAAATCAAATCAAATATGTGTTACAGTCATAATGAAAGAATTCATAGATGTCACAAAAATGTGGCAATGCGTATATAGTTAGCATTATAAAGTAGTTCAGTATTTTCATATTGAAACAAACACTGGAACTATTTATGGTTAGTATTGCCTATGATACAATTCTATGAAGTAAACTCTAAGGGTACATTGTTCTTTTTTTTAAAGAATTCAGCAATGGCTGAAGTTTCACATTCTACAACAGGAGTTGACATGGACGATGAAGGCTTTGTTCAGATGTACACTGTTCCCACCAAGGACCTCAGTGGAAGTTCTTCTGTCTTTGTTGCAGTGTGGGTTGTCAATAAGGTAACAAATCTTCTATATACTACTATGCGTGAATATTAAATGAATGATTATTATTAACATTAAAAATATCTACATGTATAAGGCCACGGTAAATGTATTTTCTCATTTGTACCTGCTTTTGTGGGTGTCAATGTGAGGAAAAGTCTATTCGGCCAAACTGATTTCAATATAATCAAATTTGACAGATAACGGACATGTGCAGAAGTGCAAAAGCTTGATAAATATGATTGCATCCTAAATAGTCATTATACACTCAAGGCACATACAGATCATTATCTTGCAATAACTGTACATATTGGCAAAATATGATGATAAATTTCTATTTGTTTCTATATGTTAGGTTACTGACTAAATATATGTCATGTGACATTGGCCGAACTATCTATAATTATTTCTTTCATCTCTGACCAGAATATCACAGAATATTACTCCAAATTTACCATAAATATATTTAATTTGACAAGATATATCGAGTATAGTTTATTTGAATGCGTGTGTGTTAGTTTAATGTATTAAGTTTATGATAGTTTGTTTTTTCTTTCAGTATATACATTGAAAACTAGTTGCTAGTTGTTGGTAGGTTTACATTTGTGTTGCAGGTTGGTTTACAAAGTAACGCTCTTCACAGTGAACTGAAGCTGGTAAATGGAGGAGCACTGGAACTTGTGAGACGCTGTGATATATTCAGCTGTGTGGGTCACTGTGTGTGTGGTAGTCAGGACAAGACGTGTAGTGCTGAGAGAAGCTGTACTGACGGTAAGCTCAAACAAAATATGCAGTTACTTGCTAAATAAGTAACAATGTGTTTTGTCATTTCACTAGGCATTCATAGAGACACCAACAGATAAGCTTGTCATTACTCTGGTTTATAAATACTGAACCAAGTCTTTATAAATTTCCTCGATCTGAATGCAAAAAAAAGTAAAATCTAGATTGTCCTTAATATATCAGGATATATGATGTTTTAACTTCACACTATTTTTACTTATAACTGTTAGTGTATAATTTAAAATATATTCCTAACACAATATATCAAAGTACAAAAGAGATCCATTTGTAAACATGTTATTTTCTGTATTGTCTTAAACATTAAATCAATTTGGGGTCTAGGCTGTGGCGAGTAACATTCATAGAGAGGTCAAGTTATACTCCCTTGGAAAATATATTGATAAAGAAAACGTGTGACCACCGAAACTCTAACCCTGCACACGCACCTGTCAGTGTGTGTGACTGTGAATGCTAATTGTCATTAAATTATTTTACTTTCAGGTGGTGGAAATGTAGTGATAAAGGACATTACAGATCTCCATTTTGATATTCCACATAACGATCAAGAATACACATCAAGTAACACTCATTTGGCTGCTGTGTGGGAAAGCCAGCAAGGTAGTTCTGTGCAGAGGTACATGGCAGTATTATTTGTGTCTGTTTACAAGGATTCATATTAAGAAATACGATTCATATTAAGAAATACGTTTCACTGCACTGAGCTCAAAACGTTGGAAATGCCATATGGTAACACATGAAATTAAAAACATGCTTGATAGGTTTAGGCTAACATATACATGTATTTTAAACCTCCAGACCATTTGGACATATACTCTACATGCACTGAGTTGTAGAAGTGAATTAAACATTATTTAAGTCATACATATGAAAGATTCCTCATTGCTTAACATTGTCTAGCCTTAGTTGCAAAAACATTATGCAGTGTCATTTAACATTCATTTCCATTCGTATTATATTGTATACCATTTTCCCTATAATACACGTTTATTGTAATTTTAGTTATTAAATGGATTTAATTTTATGATAGATATGAACTAAGTGTTGGCTACAGTGACAAGGATTTACCAGAAGGTGTGTACAACCTTCAAACTGACCAGATCTGGTTTCATGTCGGATTAGCCACGTCTGCTGTTGTCACCATACCAAGAGGTATAATTACAATGTACATTATCCTGAAACTATAACAATATAATTTGAAGTTTTCTGTGATTTTATTGCATATGAATAAAATGTATATTATTTTATCAAGTCTTTATAATATAAAGACTGAAGACATAAACAGATTTTTATTGTCAGAAAGACAAATATAGCATTCAGTTACAAAAGTGAAAGCAAATATTAGTATTAGTGTTTTCAGTAATGAATTTGATTTGACACTTAATGCAAATGTTCTCACAATCTCGTTTTATGCAGTGATATGATTGTGTTTCTTTATGTGACTCCCCTATAACATTGTGTTGTCTTTTTTTAGGCAAACAGCTTCATTCCAATATCCGATACTCTGTGTTTGTTCGTGCTTGGTATGGTGTTAATAGTTATGGTATCTTCAAGTCCAATGGAGTTGCTGTTATTGTTAAACCAGTTGAAATATCAAACCAAGTTGGCAGAGCAGTATGTATTTTTCATATAATTTGTTATTTATATTTATATTTTTAGATGTCAATATTTAAAAACGCTCAACACAAATTATTCTATATTGGTTTCTAAACTTAACTGAAAAAAAACCCTATATTTCTTTAGTTTGACCTTTCTGGAAAAGCATGTTCTGTCAATGATGTAAAATAATTTAATAATAAATGTTCAAATTTTGTGTATATGATTGAATCTTTATCAGGAACTAGGGTGGTTTAGTATGTTTTGTTTGTTTTGAGGTTTTGTGTTGTTGTTGTTTGGGGTTTTTGTTTGTTGTGGGTTTTTTTGTGTGTTTTTTTGTTGTTGTGTGTATGAGTTTTGTTTTTGCTAGATTAAAGATCATTCAAGTAATGGACAGACTAAGGACACAGACTTCATTATTAACAGCAGTGAAGTGTATGTCAGTTGGAAGGACAACTTCAAACCTGGTCTGTTTGGACTGGCAAAGTATGGTGTTTACATCAGCACACATCCTGGAGGTAAGCTGTGATAATCGTAACAAAAACAGAAACATGATGAATCCTTTGGAAATTTTGTATATTTTAGTCAAGTGTAATAATTCCATGGATTTAAAGTAACAAATATTTTGCAAGTGTAAGATTGTCTTGTTTTATAATATTTTAATTGTATATTTTCGATTTTAATCATTATCTTTGTGCTAATAACATTTCGGTTTCATTTGTGTATTATAATGTGTAGGTCACAACATTCATGAACGTCACAGTGCATCAACTACAGACTCCATGTGGTACAGAGTGACTGGAATTTCTCTCAAGTCTGAACAGATTTATTACTCAAACGTGTTAGCCTACAACAGAGCTGGTCTAGTAACCTGGGATAACTCAGATGGTTTTTATGTGGACAAGACACAACCAGTTTCTGGAATTGTTAATGATGGAACCGGTAAGAAACTTGATTAATAGTGAGATATGTAACATGAATACTATATTACTCGGATCCATGTTTATAAACTTGAATACAAGGTACATGCTTTCATCATGAATGGAAATATACGAGTTTTTAGATCATATTTATAATTTTGTCAAGCTGATTCAGTGGAACCTGCTAAGAGGACATCTTGTTTAACACCAAGGAATGTGTAACAGGAATATCAGTATTCTACATTTAATGACATTTATGTTACTTCTATATACAGGCGATGATTTGTGGAAACGCTTGGATTGGCATTATAGTTTGATTTTTCTGCAGAGCTGTTCTGAGCTATACATTCTCTGGAATCATAAGAATATATTATTTCTGATTTAACCTTTTGAATTGTAGGTCTTCACGACACAGATTTCCAATCTAACCCCAACGATCTAGCTGCTTCGTGGCTTGGATTCTCTGATGCAGGATATGGTATTGTGAGATACACCTGGTGTGCAGGAGACTCCACTGTACCTTCCGAGTGTAACATACATGCAGCACAGAATGTAGGATTGCAGACAAGCATCAGAAAGGCCCTAATGACTGCCCTACCCAATGGTTTGTTACCCACCAACTAAGATGTATCTTTATCCACCAAAGTTAGAGCATTAAAAAGTGTAGTTGATTGTATTCTTTGAAAACAAAATAGCTTAACATTTTTAAAAAGTAATATTTGTGTGAAGAACAAATATTTGTAATAACATATTTTTATTTAACAAACAAATTAAATTGGTAGATATGGTTATAGCTAATCCGTTCTTTTAAGGTGACCAAAAGTTGCACTTGACATGTATTAAGTCCTGTCATTTTGTTCATTTAACATAATAGTCAAACTTTTTAGATAGCTGTATTTTGTTTTTTTAAATGTACAAAGTAACTGTTCATTTGATATTTTTAATTTAGGAAAGAAATTATTCCACAAGGTATATGGATTTGATGCATCTGGACATAAATCGTCAGTGAGTGTGTCTGATGGTGTAACTGTTGACTTCACGGCGCCTGAGCCTGTTAATGTTGTCTATTTGGGAGACAATCTACTTAACAACCCTTCTTTTGAAACATTTAGTCAGTCTCTAACTCCAGAATGCAACAGTAACATCCCAGCGTCCTGGGAAACAGACTCTGATTCCTGTGTGAAGCTGATTTCAGAAGGATCATCCATTGCTCGTCATGGAAACAGTCATGTTGTTGTTAGTGGTCGTATTTGGCAAACAATATCTGCAAAGGCACAGGAAAAGTACAAAGTAACTGTTCACTTTGCATATCCACATGACATATCAGACAGTCATCCGACTACAGAGGGCTATATTCAGTTTGGGGATGACAAGATTTCTTTTAATTTGGATCCTAATCTTTGCAAAGGTATATGTAATGTTGGTAAACAAACGACCATTCTTTGGCACAAATTTACCTATACCTTTGTTGCTAAAAGTACCTCTGTCAAAATAACCATTGGGACATCTACGAATGAAATTCGGCTGGCAGTGGATCATGTGTCACTAAATGTAGTAGACTATGTAGCACA
>JAECMU010205596.1:0-10444 GCA_016106625.1 Dracogyra subfuscus
TTACCAGTGATACACTGGTGGGAACAAGATATAGCCCAATGGGCTCACCTACGGAGATCAATCCCAAACCGACTGCACACCAAGTGAACGCTTTACACTGGGCTACGTCCCAACCCTCATTTCTTTCAGAGATGTAGCTGAAGTTGACAATACCAAATACAAATCTAGGAACTAACATCTATAGGCCTAAGATTTAATGCTGAACAATTTATTTATTTTTGTGACCTCATTAACATCTACATGTAATATCAGTTATGGCACTAGGAGCCAGAGCTGGCATGAAATATTATTATGCACAGAAATCAAAATAAGAACTAGTGAAATATATTTAATATCAATACGTTCATACATGTGCAATCTCTTCTATGTATATATACAATATTAAACCAATAGAATGGTCAAGCTATTGAAAATAAAATGTACACTCAAATATTAAATTTATACCTGCCATCCTCATTAGCTCGATGGAAAACCAGAAAAGGGTCCGATTTTCCAAAGAAATCTTTTTTGTCAAGACGTGAAGCTTTGAACTGCATTATTGCTTCCTCCTGTAAGAATAAATAACACTGAACAGAATTTTAAAACATGTTAATAATACAGATTATTTATCTTCTCATATCTGTAGAACAAATCAAATAAGTAATCCATTCCAATTCTGTGAGTTATTTCCCCCTACACCAACCGATTACTGAAAAACTGAAGAAAAAACTGCTTTTATTTATTAATTACTAGTAATAAAAACATTCTACTTTCAAAAGTTATGGCTATAAATTGCAAAATATATCTACCATAGAAAACATGTTTTTGGTGGGTGTTTTTTTTTTGTTCCAACAGTTGAAAATACTACGATATGCAAACATGTAATACTTCCCATATAAATGAAGACTTTGATATACATTTGTTTTGACAATGCACCCAGTAGATCAAAATAGGATATACACTTTACCTTGCAAGAGCTAACCTCCTCCGTTCTCACTGAAAAAGAAAGAAAAAAACCACCATTGTTTAATACATGTAAGTAAACAGATTTTTGTAAATTATTTAAGTCCGATCACTAAGTGATCTTCAGCATAATGTAGGATGTACAAGAAGCACAGAGCATTTTATTATTTAAGCATTGTCTGTTAATTCTTGTACGTTCACTGGGGTATGATAAAAAAAAATTGTGTTAATAAGCAAAGTCGTTTTAACAAGTTTGTGGATGATTTTGTTTCCTTCATACATTTGAACGTACAGCAGTTCTTTTTATTATTGCAAATTAGAAAACAGTAAATTAAAATAGACAGATGGAAATTTAAAATGTATATCTGTAAAATAGGATGCAGTGTGTTGCATCCATCAGATCAAATGGATGAGGGTGTATGGGCAGTGACATGTTCACACAATTTAAAACAGAAAGTGTGGCACACTATCACCGACATACATTTCTGAAGATGGAAATACTTACAAATAATAACTCCAGATGCTGTGGCTCTTCCCCTATAAAGATAAAACAAGGATCTTAAACATTCTAGTATATGACACTATTGGGACTAGCCTTCGATCATTTAATATCACATAAATTGTCTCCAACAGACACTAAATGTATTATTCCCTAATAGATGTAACTTATGCTTAGCATGGGAAAGTTTAGATGGGGTAAGGTTGGCTTTCCACCCAAAATATGACTACCATGTCATAGTCAGGGCTTTAGATTGCATTAAAGTAGAGGCGATAAACGTTGTGCCCAAAATACAGATGCCCAAATTATGTATAAACATACTGACCTCAAAATATCTCACCTCAAAACCACAGAAATATTAAGTTTATTTTCATTAAAATGGCTAGAAATGTATTTCTGAATATTGACAACTCTCCAGTAGCTGTTATTGACCTAAAATGACCCTTCTGTACGTAGAAAAAAAGTCCCCGTTGTGCCCAAATTAGTGAGATCTAAAGCCCTGCATAGTAGCCCGATCACCCATGGGGACTAAAAATACTGATGGGCAAGTCAAACCCCTGTCCCAGGTTGCCTGCCTGGTGACACAAATATTAATTGACAGTCATAGTGGAATGACTAAATGTTTGGTTTAAGTTATAACCGAAAACCGTAACTGTGGAGATAGAAAAAAACTTACTTTTCGTTTACCAAATTTGTCATTGTTAGCCCAGCTCATCCGAAATGGAAAAAAATAATCTTAGGCTAGTTAATACCAAAATCCAATTCTGGCAATAATCAGCCAAACGACTCATAGTTTTATGTCTTGTGGTGTTGATCTGCAAATTTGATGCACGTTTTGAATGCTGCGTGGTATCATTTGCAATACGAACTCGTGGCCATTTTAACTTGGTGAAAAACGAGGCAGAGTTTGGAAAAACCTGTTTGTCTGTTAACATAATGCATATTATAACACACCCATATTATACTTTCTGCAAAAGTCATCCATGTTTATTATTTGATTCACCCTCTTTATAACCGTAAGGTATTTCCAGTGGGTTTTTCAATAATATTATACATATATCAGTTATTTTCGTTAATTTCCGAGACAAAAAATAGTTTGTTTTGTTTATCAAAACTACTGGAGCACATGGATTAATTAAACATCAGCTAATGGGTGTCAAACATTTGGTCATTCTACCTCGTAGTCATCAGAGGAAACCTGCTACATATTTCCTAATGCAGTAAAGGATCTTTTATATGCACTTTCTCATAGACAGGAAAGCACATACCACTGCCTTTGACTAGTTGTGGTGCACTAGTTGGAACGAGAAAAACCTAATCAGTTAAATGGATCCACTGAGGTGGTTCAATCCTCCGACAAAAGCACCTCAGGTGAGCACTCAACCGACTGAGCTAAATCTGTCCCAAACACAAAGATAGATTCAAAGTTAACACTTCAATCAGAAAATATTTCTTTGTATCAAAATAGAATTAAATTTCTGTTACATTCATTACAATATAACGTCATCCCCATTGGTCCAACCGTAGCAATGGGAGTTTGTTCAGTTATCTATGAATGTAAAAATTACGTCATCAGAGAACACCATACCTCATGACATCATTTTATATTGATAATTTGTCTTACTGAGTGTGTGTTTGAACCAAAAATATAATTCAAAATAAAATATGAACTTTTAATGTTATTATTAGTATGTTTCAAATTTAATTATAAGTATGGATCCATTCAAATATTACGTACCGCAATTTTTTTTCAAAATTAAACACCCTCCTTCCCCACTGTAACACTGTGTAACACTGGACCATACACCCCCCAAAATATTATGTAATATTTGGAGACCATCACCACCCACACTTCATTTACAAACAAGTGTATATCATGTATATAGTCACGTCTATGTTAAGAGACAAAGTTGGTGTCTTCCATATTTACTGAACTTCTAGAATTCACCTTTGGACACAATATTTAATATGGTTTATGTACGGTAGTCAACTGGGCCTCAAAGAAAACAAAATCCTTGCAAAGTGTGGGAGTGGGTAAGTGCAAAGAAGGCGGTCAGCAGTTCAAATAAAAAGAAGATAAGCGTTTAATGGTCAGAAATGGTTAAATTGGCCTTGGGTATTACATTATACAGGCCTCTGAGAATTTAAAACCTGTGTTATCCATTTATAGGTCACGCAGAAACAATTCAGGTGACCCATTTAGTTTTTTGGTAACCTATCATGAACATGTAAATGATGTTATAGTCAAAGCTATGAAAAACTTAGTACACACGATCGACGCACAAACGAAACTACTGTAAACCGTGAAAACAATGCGTGCGTATAAATTTCACGTCGTTTGCGTCCAACCTTATGTCGCGAAATTAATACGCACGCACAATTTTCCAGTTTGAAGTGCGCTAAAGCGATGTCTCGATTCTCTAGTAAACCATAAAGGAAAACACAAACCAGCTAACATACACTGCGACTAATTTGTTTTGTTTTGAAATACACGAGCTTTCCTTGATAGCGACTAAGCGTTAATTGTTTTATCTACCAAGGGTGTTAACAGTTAACAACTGAAGCTGTGAGTTGTGATTTTAATACAGGTTAGGTGGGTAGGGCCTAATCTCCTCTATAGAATCTGTACCAGGCACAATTGCTTGATGTAGGATAACAGAATATTGATTTACGGACAGTAACTTTATAACAATTACAGTGATCTGTCTTTATCCCCTTTTTTTTTAGCTGTTAACGGTCGTTCGTGTAATTTACATGTCGCGAACATGCGCTAAGGTATACATTTGCGAAAAAAACACGTCGCAATATTAATACAGTTTACAGTATCACTCTCGTAATTTTCAGAGTTCTGTTATAAATAATAACACCATGAGCACATTTTAAACTGCAGCTCTTTGGTGTCTAGCATAGTTTAGTTTGACACACTTTGTCAAGAGGGAGAAGAAACTCACTGTAGCCTTTTCTCTACTTTCCCACCTGCTGCACTGACAAGTTCTCCCAAAGAGCATTCATAGAAGCCAAGAAAATCCTGTCAAAACAGAAAATACAGAATATCATGAAAAAACATGTCAAAACTAAACACATGTAAATGTAAAACAGAAATAAAATGGTCCTGCTATTTATGTTACCAGTCTTGTTTGTGGAATGACCTCTGCCTGAGCCTGTACTGTTGTCATTGGAATAAAAGTAATTATTGCTGCAGACATTCATTTTTAAGGTGCAGAAATGCTATCACACAGCGCATGTAATACTTTTTCTTTTTTTTAAACAACGCACTCAGCACATTATAATTACGTCGGACATATGGTTATGTCGAGAAAAACCGCAGTGGTTAGCTGACGGGTATCGGTAATACTTTTGTATATTGATTGTCACTATTTACAAAATCAGCCGTTTTCACACCTTATGTAGCTGATAAAAAGACACATTGAATAATACAAAAATATACAGTGAAACTCCTCTAAACTGGACACCCTCGGGACCAAGTAAAATGTCAGGTTTTAGAGGTATCCAGTTTAGAGAGGTTTATTATTTTAAAAAAAATTGCTGGTGTTTAACGACGCACTCAACACATGATAATTACGGTTATATCGGTGTCGGACATATGGTTATGTCGAGAAAAAAACCCAGTGGTTAGCTGACAGGGATCGATCCTAGAGAGAGGTTAAGTTCTGTAACAATTTCTAAAAGAGGACAGTGAAAAATGTCCGGTTTGGGGGGCTTTCCAGTTTACAGACGGTCCGGTTTTGAGAGGTTTCATTGTATATTAAAAATATGACATGCACAGTAACTTTTAATATATGACTCAAACTACTGGTTTAATACACATTTTCAAAGATGTTGCAGCTGATTTTTGCAACACATGGCTCTACATTTACATTTACCAATTACATCATAAATTAATAATACTTCATTTTCACTTGCCTTAGCATTTTGAGGAGTATAATTTATTCCTCGCCTAAGTGTTATAAGATTTGCAATTTTTCACTCAGCTTGGTTTTTCAAAAACTAAGGTCTGTTGCTGATGGAAAGAAATACTGCTTGTCTTCAGTGGTCTTCGGACAGATGGATTGATTAAAAGGTATATATTGGAGGTTTTGGGGGGGGTGATTTTATATTTTTTACTTTTGGAAATATCCAACAGAAAAGAGATACAATTTGTTCAGTTCAGCGTAGTATAATATCTCAAACAATGTGTGTCATAAAAATATAAAGCTGTTAATTAGAAAAAGTTTGTAAAAGAACTTACATGATGGTCTAATTTTTGGCTTGGTGAATCTACATCGTAACTGAAAAATAAATAATAAAATAAAAAAAGAACAAGCAGGAATATAAAATATAATACATTTTGTCATAAATCGTTAATGAAACAAAACTTTGGTTAACAGAAA
Source organism: Dracogyra subfuscus (assembly GCA_016106625.1). NCBI lineage: Eukaryota > Metazoa > Mollusca > Gastropoda > Neomphalida > Peltospiridae > Dracogyra > Dracogyra subfuscus. Next base: position 5,833 of record JAECMU010205596.1, read on the forward strand.
CCCTCCATACTCGATATTTAACATACACATGTAGTAACTGTAATATGTTTATGAATGAATGAATGAATGTTTAACGACACCCCATCATGAAAAATACATCGGCTATTGGGTGTCAAACTATGGTAATTCAAATAAATAAAGTGATGATCAACATCAATATAAAAATTCAATTTTTAAACAAAAACAGTGTAAAGAACTGTACAAAAACACAAATATCACAGAATTTTACGGATAATGAATTTTACTAAAAACTTCAATTTTGTGCTGTATTGGCCATTCTCAAAGAGAATGTGTAATATGATTACTATGAAAGGAAAAAGTAACTACAGTTGAAACACGTTGGCTCAAACCCCGTCGGTGTTTGAGAAAGTGTTTGACCAGTCGGGTAGTTCAACCTAACCTTTCGGTCAACATCGTGTAAGTGTAATTTGGGACTTTTTTTTGGTTCAACTGTTGCAGTGTATTCGACCCTTCTGAGTTCGACCCAACAAAATTAGTATTACACAAGATATTCTTTTTTTTAATTTTTATTTGAGTGGTTAGTGAAAGAGAATACAATGTAGTGACATATTACACATCCCGAATGAGCCATTAAACACACCCTGTGATGGAGTCGGTACTAGGGTATGAACCCACCACCTACCAGCCTTAAGACCCATGGCTTAACCATTATGCTTGGCCTGTTTTTGACTAAGCGATCTTACTGTTAAGATCACATGAAGTACCTTATGCACTTAATGGTAATTTTAGCACTAAGAATGATTCTTTGGCCCATTATAAGTGGAAAGATTATCATAAAATGTCTCTAATATGTGACCGCATATACCAAAGTACAGGTTAGAGTCAGAAACTACATGTTTACTGAGAATCCCCAAAAAGATAGGATTTTTAATTTTTTTATTTATAAAATTATGACATAATGATTTTATGAATTAAATTATACACACATTTCAAACTTTAACATCTGGCGTTCTTCGAAAAAATAATCAATTATAAACTTTTTCACAAAGTCTGGGTTCAAACAGTCCTTGATCATCTCGGTTCTGCCGTGCTGCAATTAGATTAAAAAATTTTTGTTAAAACTTAACATGAGAACTACATAGGAATATGTATTCATGAATAGCTGTATTGTATTTACACTTAGGAAGGAACTATATATGTATGCACTTTTGTCCTAAAAGTCACATTACTTTCATTATGTACAAACATCTTATAATCTAAATATCTCCAGGCATTGCAAAAATCCAGAAAACAAATTTTTACATCTCGTAATTTCAAGGGCCATAACTCCATTAATAATGTGTAAATCATCAGGAAAGTCAAACATCATCTGTAACAGTACATGATGAAACTATACAAAATTTCAGCTCAATAGCTCAAAGCCTTCTGCAGATTAAATTGCAACACAATAAAGTGTTGGCAAACAATGTAGTGACATCCGTCTGAAATGTACACTTTCACAGGAGCAAGAATCTGGTTTACAGAAGGTTCGGTTTTAAATGGTTTCACACTGTATATGTAATTATGACTATCTTTTTTTCCTCCACATATTATTATATGTATTTATCAAATTCACTTCACTTCATACCTGGTGAATGACAGCTCAAACTGTGTAACCACAACAAAATCAGTATGACTGAAGAAAACAACACAAGCCGTGCTGTCAGTTTTCAGTAATTACAAACCTCGTGATACGTTTTCGTCTTGAAGTCACCGACTCTCAACACACACATGGGATCAGACTTAGAAAAGAAGTCCTGGTCTGCCAGGTTCCTGTAACAGAATTCATTGTACTGCACATTGTATTTGTTGTTCTTTGATTAATTTCTTTTTGTGCTTGACGATAATTTCCTGCATATTGCATACTATACTGGATAGCCCACAGCTATTCTAAGAAGCACAAATACTGCAATCAATAATTCACAGAATATTTTATTGTAGAAATGTCATATCATATATATACATTACCCTGTATGCATGAATACAAATAATGTACTAGCAATATGTTAACAGCTGTAATTGAAAGAGGATATTGTTCAAACTAGAGAAAAACCCCAGAAGGAATAAATTGCATATCGGGGGCCGGACTCGAGATAGGCGTGTTTGAAACCCTAGTGGTATATGGACACGTTAAGCCAGTTATTAAGCTAAGGTAAGCACATGAAGCTAAAAAAAAAATGTTTTTAAATTGGAGTTTATTTAGTTAGTATAAAATGACTATGGATGTTACATTTTTTAAAATTAATTGAGCAAAAAAATGTTTTCACTTAGAGCTAATCAGACTGCTACTACAAACAGACAAGAAACATATTGCTATTCTAAACATGAAAATGTTTTTAATATGTAATTTTAGTCATTAAAAAGGCTTTATTATTCACATGGTTCAGCATACCGAGTTAATAATAATCATATGAAGCACATACTGCATGTGTACTAAGTGTATTTTTTTTGTGTTTTTTTGCTTTGTTTGTTTAACGACGCACTCAATACATTTTAATTACGGTTATATCGGCGTCGGACATATGGTTATGTCGAGAAAAAAAACCCAGTGGTCAGCTGACGGGGATCGATCCTAGACCGACTGCGCATCAGGCGGCCACTGTACCATGCTGCCCGCTATGTACTAAGTGTAATGACATAATTTGGGGAAGCGACGTCACAACATGATGTTACTTCTTCAATCCTAGCTCAGACTGTGCATTTGAAATATGACGTCATTTCGTGGCTGAAATATTTTTAGTTGGGTCTTGTTATTCATAAAGAAAAAAAACAATAATATGGATAATAAAGAAATTATTACACTTGTGTGTGAGTCATACTGATTTTATGTCAGTTTGTGGTTGAAACATTTTGAGTTGGGTCTTGTTATTCATAAAGAAAAAAACAATAAAAATATGGATAATAAAGAAATTATTACACTCGTGTGATTCGTACTGATTTTACTAAACTTGTGTCAATACAAAAACCTTACACTTGTTTTGTAAAATCAGTACGACACAAAAGCTCATATAATAATGTTTATTTACTACATGTATTGGAACATTGTTACCATAATGGAAGAATATTCAGAAGATTCTCTTTAAATATAGGTTTTAGGGTTGACCTTCATGTAAATTTCTGATTACCTATTTATTTTGTCTTTAAGAATCAATGATTAAAAAAAACAGTGTCTTGTTTATACTAATTACCTGCATGATACAGTAATCTCCACCTTCGTTGCTGGGGCAACAACAGCTGTTCCAGGTTGAAATGTATTCATTGCTGCTAGTGAGTAGTTAGATCCTTCATGTAAATCAAACACTGGAATCTTGAGAATTGAGCCTTATTATACCTACCTGTATTTAAAAAAGGTAAAACTTTAATACAATGTAGTAGTGTAAATGCATTACTAAGGCCAGGACATTTACTATATGTCACTATGTGTGTACATGTAAGTGGAACTGGGGTGTAAAGGCAATAAACAGTTACAAATTTCTAAACGTATACACAGAAATAACTTCCTATGATCAATGGACAGCGAATACAGCAAATAGATGACAGATTAAATAAATTATGAAGTTCAGTTTTAGTGAAGTTATGGTTAATTAATAATGAACATTGATATAACTATTAACTGTATGCTTAAGAAGATTTCCAGAGACAGGGTGAACAATCTCTTTATAATACATATTTTAATAATTACAAATCACAAGTATGCTGTCATATAATTATTGACCGTATATACTACAATATTTTCCGTATAGGGCGAGACATGCCCAGTGGTACAGCGTTCACTCAATGCGCGGTCGGTGTGGGATCAATCCCTGTTGGTGGGCCCATTGGGCTATTTCTCATTCCAACTAGTGCACCACGACTGGTATCAAAGGCTGTGGTATGTACTACCCTGTCTGTGGAGTGGTGCATATAAAAGATCCCTCATTATTAATCAAAAAGAGTAGCTCATGAAGTGGCGACAATTGGGTTCCTCTCTCAATATATGTGTGGTTCTTAACCATATTATGTCTTACGCCATATAACTGTAAATACAATGTGTTGAGTGTGTCGTTAAATAAAACATTTGTTATTTTCCATATAGTGTACACTGAGCACTATGTAGCATACATCCCTTTATCTTATAGACTGGTGAGTTGCAATGATTTTACATTTGTTGCTTTTAATACATTTCTTAACATTATTTTAAAAACCTGACTTTGATTAGATCCCATACGCTTTTAACCAAACATGCAGTGAGCTATTTACAACCCAGTGTATAATCTTAAAACAAGTAGCAGGGTATGACAAATATTTTGAAAAGTCACTAGTCACAGGGCTAGTGGGTTTGTGAAAACAACTAGCCTACTAGAGCTGGGCGGTATTGAAATTTCAAGTTCGGTATCGGTATCGGTATATTGGTGGCAATTTACCTCGGTATCGGTACGGTATTCGGTATTCATATAACACTAATAACTAACCAATATTAAGCAATATTTTATGTATACCTGCCTCTAAATGCAAGCCCACGTTAAGGTCTTCCCCTTATTTATGTCCAACCCATTTTTTTATTTTTTTATTTTTTATCAAAGGGAGGTTTTCTAACAAGTAATGTCTTTGAACCATTGCTCATCTGATGACC
>JAECMU010205853.1:0-10541 GCA_016106625.1 Dracogyra subfuscus
TGATTGACAACACCACTGTGGTACAGTTAGTTGTCAGTGCAGTGATTCCGCAATTCAAAGAAGAAGCGGTACAAGACAAAAAGCCGGTTTGATGATAAGGGATTTGATCGGTGCATTTGATCGAGCTATTCTGGGTACATGCGTAACATCAGTTGTTTTAGTACTAATCAGTTGTTTTAGTACTAATCAAGTATGACCCGCGTTTAATAAATAAAGAAACATCCTTTTTAACTGTTATTGTGTGTAAGCTGTATAAGCTGATGAGTGAATGAGTTAATTATTCTGAGCACACAGCAGAACAATATTCTGGACTTTTTTTTAAAAAGGATTGACTTTGACACTGTGCTATTCATATTTACTGTACTTTTTATTGTTTTACCGTACATGTTTATGTTTTTATATTTCAAATATGCATTGCTGATTGACAAATTAAAATTAATGTTTAACTTGTTAACTTGTTTTTTTGTTTATTGTCGTTTTAAACAAACTGTATGACATTTAGTACATGCAGATGTATCAAATGGAAAATATGTTTGGTGGCGCATCCTTGGCACCCTCACTTTAACACCAACTCGATGTAACGCCAAAATCACGTAGGTACCACAGTAGGCGGTAAATCGAGGTTATACTGTAGTGTGAAAAAGTTATGTCATATGATTTCAAACACGTGATGGTTTTTATAAATAAACACTGATTCATAGCAGCACAATAATGTGTATGTATATGACATGCCTTGGCTGTGAGCAAGAAGTTTAGTTTCTTTGTCCTTAGATAAAAAGGTCTAGGTCCAGATTTGCTACATGAGATGTCAATCTCCCTCTACAGCAGTCATACAGTGTTGTAACTGGGATTGAAAACCTTTTGGCAGCCTTACGAATGTCTATGCAATTTTGTATTACAGCAGAATATGCCATAGAAAGATATAACTCTCAGTGCGAGACGTAGTCTAAAAAAGGAAAAGGAACACTTGCCTTCAGAAAAGGAATATTGTAAAGTCTGGCAGATGTTAATATGAAATGGTCTAAACAGGCTTCCACACATTTCCAAAAGAATCGGATTTATTTCCCTTTACAGTGAAGGACGCATTCAATATAGGTATAAACAAAGCAGACGGCACATCAAGTGCAAATAAATTAATTGCCATACTTACACCAGGAAGTTTTATACACAACATTTTTGTAGCAAATGATGCACAACCTCTTGTTGTCAATATCATGGCTCGCACTGTCGGTAGCTAAATTAGCCATTGGCTACTTTTTATAAAAAAGGGCTAATAAAATTTGCAAGTGGCTAAAATTTTGGCTAAGCCATTTTCTGTCTTCTCAGATGTGAACAAATGGTTACATAATCTATGTAAAAAACAGTGTCATGCAGAATTCAGCGTAGGCCTTATAATGTTTGCTTATTTTAATAATCATGGTTATTAATTTGAACGGCATGCATTCAACATGTATGACAGCAATATCTAGAAGATCTGTAACTTGTTATTTTTACTTTGTAAAATCTTTGAATAAAGTAATAAAATGAGACCGACAATGCATGTCAATTTGAATACAAATGCCAGTTCAGGGCCAAAAGACTCAAGGACTGAGTTCAGTCAGACCAAGTGAAAACAAAACATTCGCTAGACTGGTTTGTGCGCTTCACATTAAACCAAATGGACATGACGAACACCAATCAAATAGTTAGTGAACGTTAGAAAGAACGTTCGTTGGTTGAACGGAGTACAACTATCAACGCGAATATACGTCACGCTTCAGAGTTGAAAGACACCCGCGTGTCAAGAGATATCGTTTGCGGACTCTAAAACAATACGATTACGCAAAAGTAAATCTTGCTGTAAATTTGTAGAAGAACAATAGTTGTTCGCATCAATGAATACCTAACTGCATTTTTTGTTTATTCCTTTGTCTTTGTTAATTTTGTACCCATGGTCGAGAGCACACATGCAGATCGCGATCGCGGGATATGAACATGCAGTATTTATACAAATTGCAGTTAAATGTACACTGAATAAAATTAGTTTACAACAATCTTTTTTTTTTTATATAAATGTATAAGACTGTGAGGTGACATTTAATAAGTTAGCTTGATTTTAAAAAAGACCGTAAATTTTAATTTTATTATTATTATTTTTTTATTTTATTTTTTTAAAGAAACGGAGTATACTCAGTATACTGTGTAGTCGGTATTCTTAGCCGAGGTATTTTGCAAGCAGAAATCACAACAAGCAAATTTTTATTCAGAAAAAAAAGGAAGAAACCACCCCCAACAAATCTCCCACACCCATATTTCTGGACGTTAATTTAATGTCATATGCCTTAGAAGTGGGGGTGGGTGGTGTATGGGGAACTGAAGATAATGCATATCCCCATCCCCACCCCACCCTCCACTGACAAATCGAAGACAGGAATAATATATTAATAATATATTATCCACACTGAGGTTTTTGTTATTCCTATTTATTCCAGTTTGTACACAATTAGCTGAAAAAAGATACATTTTCATATTCATATACAGTAGGCCTACTGCGTAACACAAATTTGGCTAAAGCATTTTCAATATGGCTAATAAAAATTCCACTTGGCTAATATTTTGGCTACTGGTATTTTTGATCCAGGGTGAGCCCTGAATATGTGATGTTTGTTGACGTCACACCTTCAATATGCACATGGAAAATTGCGTATATATTAGCAGTTCGAAAAAATATTATGTTCGAATTTATGTGACGGTACAATACTATAGTAGTTTACAACAAAACGAAAATAACTGGACTATTTCAATGGCTAAGAAATATCATTAAAGATTTATTGGTCTAAATATTCTAATCGAGTGGACAGATTGTCAGAGGTGGGTGGACGAATAGTACGGTGGACGAATCATCTGGAAAGCGAATCCATGATTATGGATCTGAATTTTCTACGATTCATCCCCTCATATTGGTAAGGCGGGTTATAGCTAAAACTGATCCATGCCAAAACGGCCCCAGGCTAAAACGGCCCCAAACTGGACAAAACAGAACCTGTGTTGGCTAAAACGGCACCAAAATTTGTGGACAAAACGGAACCTGTGTTGGCTAAAATGACATCGAAATCAAAACCAAAATTAAGGCATACCATCGACATCCTAAACAGTTGTACTGAAGGCACTAATAATTTCTAATTTACTCTATTACCTTTTTAAGATCTCATAAAGGAAGTCAGATGTAATAAAGTAAAATGATGTTTATTTATTTACAAAACAAGCAATCGATTGTTGTGTACATAACCAAGCATGCCCGGTAATACCGTGAGCTTTGATGTTTATTCTGCGACACTCCGGCTAGACGGAATCGCTGATGGGGATTACCAATTAGCAGCTTAAAGTTAAATGGCAATAAAAATGCTACAGTAAAAACACCTCAAAAGATTTGGTAAGTCACTAAGTGTTAATTCCTATCGTTATGTTGAATAATATGATATTGTGATATTAATGGTTATTTAGATATAAAATTAACCAAATACCAAAAATAATATGCAATAATTCATTGTATGTAATGTTACCAACTGTTTTCGTCAATTTTTCATTTCGTCCCTGATGAAACCTAGACTGAAATTTCAGATTAGGTACCGATCACCAAATGTACCAGTTGATTGCCGAAACTGAAAGTAGAGGTCCCATTAAATCGTCAAACAAGCCATAAACATAAAACGGTACTTTTTATTATTATTATTATTTAAATACTGGTATTATATATGTTTAGGTCTTTGAAAATAAATTGCCATTTGATGTCGTTATATTTCAATTTTAGTGATATGTTTTTTTTTCGTTTGTACATCTGTGTTTTAAGTTATGATTAAACGGAAGTTTATCTCAACACTTTTAACATTTGGTAGTAGCCTTAATAATGAATATATAATACTAATTTTTCTTCATTATTTGTTTATTTACTTTGTACATCAATTTACAGATGAAATATTTTATTATTATTTTTTAAATTCTTGTCACTTTATTATTTTTAAATATAAAAATTACTTCTTTATGGTATTTAGAGATAATCATATTAACCGGAAGTACACTTTGGCGCGGAAATATTCTTTGCCATTTTGAAAGAAATGTCAGACGTGTAGGGCACAGTAGGGTTTTCTTAAACTTGGAAGTTGAAGTTAGTTGCTAACAGTGAGCAATAAGCATTGCATAATCTAAGATCCACTAATTGTTAATTAACACTTTATATTACAATTGTATCCTGGCGTCATATGTTCGATACGATAAGCAAAAATTAAAATATATCGTCAACGTCCCCAGCTGCGTTACGGTTATCTTGCATCCGTTCAGTTTGTTTTAATGCAATCAACATCCGATTTGTTGTCGTCTGCTAGTCGTTCATTTGTCAGGTTTTGCTTTGCAGTTCAGGAACATTTTCTTACCAATAAAGTTTAGATAAGTAAGTATCTAAATGCAAAAAATAACAAACCCATGTTCAGCAAGGTAAACATTACCATCAACGTCCCAAACTGCGTTCACCTAACGACAAAAACACGAATAAGATATTTACGGAAATACTATTCTACATTTTTTAGCCAGGATATGTAAAACAAAATAGATTGCAAATCAATTAACGTGAATAATCAACAATGTGGACATAAAGCAAATATATTATAGTAAAGAAAAGTGAAATACCCTCTGGTAAACAGGAAATAGTGCGACATTTCTAACTGTGTTTGCAAAAGGTGTCGTAGCGCACATGTGCAATTCGTCATTTTCCATTTTTAATACCACTATATGAACAAAAATGTGTCTTGACTATGCACAGTTGTCGACAGTTTAATATGTTTTTAAAAGGAAAAATTCAATTTATCAAGCGTTGTGGTCCGGTCCACGTTTTATCAGCACACATCGCTAACACTTGATGTCATTACTGATAGGCATTACGTGTGTGTGAATAGTTTTTTTAAATTTAACTAATTGATTCTTAATTAACACAATTTATAACACTCAAAATTATTTACAATTGTTATGGATTATAAAAACTTATCACTACAACAAAGGCACAAAAATGTAGCATACCTTTTGCAGACCAACTTTAATAATTGAAAACAAATTCTAACAACAGGGGTCTTAAAAATTGTAAAATTTTAATGATTTGGCCTTGTTGATCTGGCACTTGTGAGATCATGTGATATGCACCGAATGTTAATTCATCCTTCCCCAGTTAAGTCGATTTCTACAAGTCATGTGGACCCGGTAAAATTAATGGTGTTAGGGGTTTGTAAAGTTTTGTATTTAGATACTTACGTTTCTGAACTTTATTGTTAATGAAAATGTTCCTGAACTGTGAAGAAAAACCTCTGAAATGAATGACATGCTGAAGAAAACAAATCGGATGTTGATGGTGCAAACGGTGCACGAGAAAACAAAGTGAACTCAGTGAGAAGCATAACACGGTTGGGGATGTTGACGATACGCAGACTACGGTCCGTTTTTTAACATTTTGACATTTATTGGACCGCAATGTGTACAACGTTAACAGCAAAAGCAAGCTCGTGTTTTCCGCCCAGATTTCAGGCGGAATTGATACATCCATGGAATTATTTTGTTGCGAAATATAAGATGTACTAACAAATATAAACACTTACTGTATAAAGAAAACCTCTCCAGTTACATTTTACGTATAAATTAACAGTTTGTCAAAATATTAATCCAATTGTCAGTTATGAACAAAATCTCGAATATTCCCCTGGCTATTATGAGCATATTTAAAATGTGATTGAAAACTGTTGGCGGAATCAGATTATTTTTATTATTCGGGCAAAATATCCGCCTGGTCCCCCCATTAATATTTGTTAGAATTTGTATAAGTTTAGAGTTAGGGTTAGTTATATACAATACCTTTTTCAAACATTTTGGTCTATAAAAGCAACATAATATCTATATTTCGTCATCCAGTATCACTACGTTTTGAGTTTGAAAACTTAGACATTTTGACTATTCTGTGTAAATTTTCCTCTTTATAAAATATCCTCTTAAAATTTACTCAAAAAAAAAGATAAAAAAATAATAAAAAGCTTCCGAAAAGGCTTAGAATGCATCTACAGGTGTCCTGAATTTCAAACTTTTCACAGGCGGAGACTTCTCGAATCCCCTCGCTACGCCCCTATATTTTGTTTCAGTACTGAGACACGTATTCAGTTCTTTTAACTTTGTATTTGTTTTTAACTTTATGTTCGAGCTAAAAACTATGTATTTAAAATATAATTTCAGCGTAATTTTGAGGTAACTGATCAGATAACCCACTGGTTACGCAATTATAATTCACATAACCGAACAATTGGTTACCTAGGTAAACACCATGTGAACCGACTTCCGGTTACCTCAGATTTTGAAATATTGTCCCCTGGGTTTCTTCTAAAACATTGTCAGAAATATTAAATGTTTGACGACCAGTGTGCTCAGTGGTGTCGTTCTTAACAAAGACTAACTTTTAACTTTGTGTTTTAGATGGGTCGAAAAGGCTTGGGGTCAAAATTCGCATTTGGAAATGCCAACCAATTCCAAGGGAGAAAAAGCTCTAAACATAAGAAAAGGAAACCTGACACCGTAAAGCCATGGACGCCATACGTCTCTGAAATTGATGTTGATTGGCTGGCAGATTTGATGCAGGATCGTCCCCGAACTTTCACATATGACACAGTTGACGAAAACGAAATACCTCATGATGATCTAGATGATGAAGTATTGCTGGGAAGTCTTCGAGGCGACATTGTTGGAATTCAGTACTACAAAGGAACTGTAAGATTATATTGATTATATTATATATCTGAACACAAGGGTTTTTTATTTTTACATGTGCTCTTTAATTCATCATTAGAATCACCCGCATTTGTATATGCGACACTTCCCATCTAACTGGTTATTTTACGGCATGAGGTTTTCCTGATGTAGCTAAATCAGAAATGAAATTTAAAAAATTTGGTCTGTACATAGGAGACCATATTTGAGATTTATTTGAGATTAAATCATGTGTCTATTCTAAGTTGTGAATATTTTATATCTGCAGGTTAACAACCAGGAAATGGTTGCTTTGTGCCGAGAGCCATACAACAAATATGATCGTAATGCCATTAAAGTTAACAATGTGGATGGTGACCAGGTTGGACATATAAAAAAGGAGCTGGCAAAACCACTCTCACAAATCCTAGATGGTGGATTGGGTCGGATCGAGGGGTAAGTGACAGATGTTGTTTGTATTTTTTTATTTTAGTTAAACTTGCCACAGTAATGTAACAGAAATAATGTTTTTAGGGGGAAGGGGACATCATGTATATCTAGATGATGACAGATGTTTGGAAAAGCAGCAGAAATGTATATTTCAGGAAACATTTTGTTGAGTATCACTTCACATTTGCTACCCAAATTGCAGAGATCGCTACACAATTTTTAACTAATCACAAACTGTCAATAATCAAAATTTAAAAAACAAAATGGTGAACATTTGGTAAGCAACATCAGTACATTTATAAACAGGCATATAATATTATGTATTTGGATTATTTCTATCGGCTTTTATTTGTTTTGTTTAATTTTAATTATTCTAAATTTTTCTATTTCTTTTCTCACAAAGTATGAAACTCTGTTTATGGTTGCATCTATGATATTCATCACATTGTATGTAAAAAGACAAATTAAAAGATTTTTGTAAAATTTTTAAATAAATCTTTAAATGCAGCACTGAATAAATTTATGGTAGGCAAGATGTTTAATTCCTAAGAATTCTTTTTTATGTTTACATTAATAGATTGTATAAAACATTTACTTGTTTTCTTTTTTTTTTCCTTGTACTGTTTTGTAGAATTGTTCCATTTGGTGCGAAGAACACGTTCCGTATCAGTATTGACCTGACTGTGTGGGGGAAGCCAGAGAACAAGGAACAGGTGATGAAGATTCTCCGAACTCATGGCGTTTCAGTAAAAGAAGCTCAAGGATTAAATGCACCAGGCAGCAGTCAGTCTGTACCAGCTAGTCTAGACTACAGCCACGTGATCACCAGTCGAGTGTTGCTCACTCCCAGTGAGGTGGGTAAACACAGACCTTAAGAGCCTTCCACACATCGTCTACTGTAGACTTACAGTTATACACCTTATTGCATTCAGTATATACAGCTGTCTTGTTTTCTCATATGGCCGTCTACCGTTATAATATATAACAACACCACTAGAGCACATTGGATGTCAAACAGTGGGCAGTTCTGACAGTCTTAGAGAAGAAACTTGCAACATTTTTCCATTAGTAGGATGGGATTTTTTATATGCACCATTCCACTTACAGAATAGCACATAGCACAACATTTGATATACCAGTCATGGTGCGCTGGCTGGAACAATAAATAGCCCTGGATAGATACATAGACATACAGACAGCATAAATACAACCATGTTAGCCATAAAAAATGCATGACACTACTGCTGATTGGAAGAAGACAATATGTGTATAGTGAATTATGTATGTTTGATATTCTAGGATATTCTACTACTTTAACATAGTGTGATCTGACAGACAATCAAATTCCTGTAATCTTACATTGTCTCGACTCAAAGGCATTTCTCCAATTAATGAACCAAAAGTGTGCTATCCATTACAACGTAATCTGCTATAATTATCATTGATTACATAAAAATATTTTATGATGGGTTCCTATGATGTTTTCCTTTAAATAGAAATCCTGAGGTCTAAGGTGTTAACTAATATTTATTTTGTTTAGGATTTGCCCCACATAAAATTGTGATCATTAATTAAAAATGTCTGTATTTCTGTCAAATTAAACATTTATTCACTACAATATTTCTGAGTTCAATGTGAAAATTCTGTATGTGTACGTTTGAATTATAAAATATCTTGAATTCAGGTTACGAATGAGCTGGACAGACTGTTTGAAACTCTAGATGAGGGTGACAAGACATCAATGGCAGAAAAAGCACCGGTTAGTGTTTTAGATGTAAACATAATCATGAGATATTTATAACCGTGGCAACAATGTTTGACATCTGTATAGTTTGAAAACTGTAGCTACGATGCATTTAAAATGATCCAATATATTCAAGAACTTCAGAAGACGTACTGTGTTATGACCACCAAGATGTTTCTCAGCAGTTAAAACTTAGTTCAACAGCTCTAGTCAACACAATTCATTGACAAGTAGAAGAAATCGAAAATGGGTTTTTAACAATTTTATTTGAATTGTGAATTTCAGGCTGTGAATACTTCCTTGTATCCTCACCAAAAACAGGCCCTCAACTGGATGATATCGCGAGAAAATGGAAACATGCTGCCACCATTTTGGGAAGAGAGAAAAAATGGAACTTACTACAACAGTCTTACCGTTTTCACCAGCAACACAAGACCAAGTAGCGTTCATGGAGGTAGGTTGATATATTTATATGATGCTTTTGTGAAGAGAACATACATTGGGGTTTTTCATACATTAACACAATCCTTATCCCATGGACTGGTTCTGACATCGTAACAGGTAATTAAATAGCTATAATCTTTCCATCAACAGTGTTGATCAAAATTACATGTGTAGACTCGTATCTAACATTTGACATGACACGTATAAAGTAGTGTTGGAAATAGAATAAAAGATACAAAAATTGTTATAGTCTGTTCTTGGACAGTAAAGTGCACAAATCACCTGTTTATTGACATCTTTCTTTTAATTTCAAGAGTAAACATCACCTTGTACATGAATGAGAACCCAAACAAGTAAATGCTAAATTGGGTAGAGTATTATTAAATAGATATTTACATGTCAGTTTAATATGAAAGACATAATCGATGAAAATCATTTTTATTATATTTCTGACACTACTTTAGTTTGTATAGCATATATAAATAATGTACTGTAAATTGTATACACTATTCCTATGGATTTTATTTTTAGGTATTAAATGTGTTGTAAATGGTTTTGGTGATACACAATTCCTAACGTTCTGTTATTTTAAGTTTAGGTATTAAATATATTGTAAATGTTTTTGGCGATACTCTATTCCTAATGTTCTGATATTTTACTTTCAGGTATTAAATGTGTTATAAATTGTTTTTGTGATACTCTATTTATCTTTTTCTGCCATTTTAATTTGAGGTATTCTTGCCGATGACATGGGGCTTGGAAAGACATTGGAGATGATTGCATTGATCCTAACCAACTTTGTAGATAAGAAACCACTGGCTGTGCCAGTACCAGGCAGAGCTAGACAGTTGGCTCCCAGGAGGAAAAAGGTTGGACTAACAATCTTTTGAAATTATTGCATATTATATCAATACATTGTAGCAATATGTACAGTGGGTTCCGCGTAATTGCATAGGCTCCGTGCAAATAGACTATTAGTCAATTACCCGATCTAGTCATTCACCTGGAAGGCTGTAACTGGTTTCCTCAGTTGATATTGCACATTACGGCAATCTCGTAAAATAGCCCGGTCATGCATGTGTGCACTGGCTACACCACTTCGTTCCGTTTAATACTAAACTGGTATCCGTTGCACTGGAACGAAGTAGTGTAA
>JAECMU010205880.1:0-11011 GCA_016106625.1 Dracogyra subfuscus
TAGAAGTTATGCGTCCAACGCTAAGTAAACAAACCACGATTAGTGATTACGTGACGAAACGTGTTGTATTTATTGATTGTAATAAATGATATATTTTTTATAAATGTCTTATAATCACCAAGGCATTTTATATATTTTTTACTATTATATTGAGTTCAAAATTCAAAATGGCCGACTTTCGGAATAAAAATTACCAACTTCTGCAAATGTGTACAACGAACTACTGTTATAACGAACCAATGAAGCTGGTCCCTTGCAGTTCGTTATAAGCGTACTTTACTGTATAGATACATTTATCGTTAGTCGTATGCGAAAAACTTTAAACATCTGGATCACGAACACCTTCATTTTCCACCTTGTAAAATGCATTAGTATACAAAATACGCCATAACAGCTGACTTGGGGTAGGAAATGTTACATTTTTAAAGAATACGCTGAACTAGACGGTGTATATATACAATGTGACTATATATACGAAGGCCGTGCATAGAGCCTCCGCTAAAAGAGGGCTGGCTATAGGTCAGGTCATAGGGTTTAACGTGCACATTCAGAGCAAGCTGTTGTAGCGCACACTCTGGCTATATTCACAGCAAACATGTATATAGGCGGTAAATAAGTATTTGATTCATCTATATTACCGGTACTGAACTATCAGGAACAGGAGGAATACATACTAAGTACTGTACGAACTGAGCGTTTTCTGGACAGGAGGGGAGGGGTACATCGATTTAGCGGACCCTTTTGTATATTTTTTTCATAGACATATGAATAGCGTAATATTGCCCATACAGAACTATCAAAATAAATAATGAAAAGATAATATTAATAACAATATACAATTACTATTATTATTAGCCAACTATACCTTTTTGGGGTGGAGAGTGCGGTGTTTTATCTGAGAGAGTTTTGGCTGTACAAATGCAAGATTAACGTGCATGCACACACACACAAACGAAAGGATGAACTTGTCCCTGCACGTAGAACTGGATTCAACTGGGTTAAGTAATAATTAATTATAATTAAAATTAGCTCCACTATTACATATGGATCTAACAGCAGCCAGTTGGAGCTCATGTCCAGCTGACCTTTCATTCGACTAATCAAAGCCAACCTTTGGACGACAAAACATGCGACGGTACACTGGGGTTTTTTTTGTACGCTATACATTAAACTGAATGACCACTTTGCAAACCAGACAAAATAATTTGATAATAATAATAGTAATAGTAGTTTTGGATCACACAGTAACTAGGTTTGGTATTCCAAATGAATGCAATTTCCATTTATAATCCATATTTAGAGAAATAAGGCCCACTATGAATTTTATTTTCCCCTCCTAAATAATAGGAAACATGCCTTTCCTAGCTTTAGTGAACATTTTTTAAATCTCTTCTGTAGTTTTATTTACACATCGGTCCAAAACTTTTTTGTCATTCCCGCCAAATATATGCTTAAATGTTCACAAATACTGGTCTCTAATTGGGCCAAAGTATTTGTGGATGCAAACAATGTGGTTGTTGTGCGACCGTTAAAATTATTTTAACATGTGTAAATTTAAGAATACCTGATTACAAGGTGTGGCTTTTGTGTGTGTTGAACTATGCTCTGAAGCATCCAGTGTAGCAAGCATGGGCGGGGCAGCGTTACGAAGTCTGTATGTTTGTAGTTTGAATAAATGATCAGGCGTGTACTTTTGTTTTGTTTCTCAGGCAAGTTTAACATATTTAATGATGTACGTTAGTATTTTGCAACTCGATATATTTTGTGAGTGGGGTTTATTGGTGAGCGATAATAAGCAAACAACTATAGCGCTCTTGGGAAATGACGTCATAGATTAGTTCAGTGTCATCCGTGCTCAAGATGTGATCAAGCCAAACTCGATATGTATACGGTGATGTCCGGTAAACCGGTGCACCTAAGCATTAAAAGATTGTTTTTAGAGTTAAAACTGGAAGGCAAAGCTGTAAAATTTGTCAGTCAACTTTTTATTACTACCGTATATCTTCGCCTATAAGTCAAATTTTGTACACCAAAAAGAGAGTCAACTAAAAATAAAAAAAATAAAAATCTCCGGCATGACGTTTTGCAAGTCTGTCATGGGTTTGTTTATAAATTACGATCTCATCTCATAGTAGCTTCAAACTCACAATCATACCGAAACGTAAATGGAATTCTGATGTTGCAGCATCCAAGCTTAAGGTTATTGCCTTTGCCAAAGAAAACAATGACCGTGCCGCAGAACGTGAATTCGGTGTTAGCGAAAAATTAGTACGATATTTTATACTGTAACCATGTTGTAATTATGAAATATTATTAAAAAGAAACTAGTAAAAATGTATATATAAAAGAACTTACCTTGTTTGTCGTATTTGTTTACATAAATTAGCTTCAAATGAAAACCATGTTTCATGTTACTATAAAATGTAGGTAAATGTATTTAAAACATGTTTTTGTGTCCTTGAAAAATTTATTTAAGTACTTGAAAGTCCTTGAATTTTATTTTCTCAAACCTCTGTGAACCCTGATTTCAGCTTTTTTTTTTACATATTTCAGCATTTTTTACATATTTCAGCATTATGATTTTTCACATTTCATGCGTTCAGAGTTCTGTAGTTTATTTGAAACTTGTGACATAACAATATATATTTAATTGTCAGAAATATGGTGTCATGGAGGGCAAAACATTTCGGGAATTGACAGCAGCTGCCAAGAGCAAGAATGTGACAGTGACCAACTTCACGCCATGTGGTGCAGAGAATATTGAGGAGGTACCATGTTTGTTCTACTTTGTGATATTACACTCAGTGGTGCCATCGTTGAGCCATTAGCTGAGTGAGTTTTAATGACTCAATGGGATCACTACACTGACATCTATCTGGCTAACCACTACCCCACTGTCTTCAGTGCGTGCCAAGGACTGTGTGTTTGAACCGTAATTGAATATAAGCACGAAAATCATTTGAAATCAATGAATATAACACTAAATTAGAATCGACAAACAACACCACTAGAACACCATAATTAATCATCGACTGTTGGATGACTAATAAAAAATGTAAGCGAAGTGGAAGTGATCACTTGCCTTTCATAGTAAAAACTATAAGTCCTGCATCAGTGAAATTTGATTTATAGCTTCATCTATGGACGTTGTTCAACAAGTATGGAAACAAATAATTAAAGTATAGTTTAATGTTGGTGGGGCGGGACATATATGGGTGTAATTGTAAGCAGCATTAAATGCATGTATTATAGGTGGGATCTATAATTACACAAAAGTCAAAAAAATATAATAATTGTGCTTTTTATTTCTGTACATAACTGAATCTAAATAAAATAACCTACTATCCCTTGTAATAATATACTGTGTGGTCTTTTGACATATATTAACTTATTGTGATAATAATTATTTAATACTTTCTGATATTTAGTCCTATATGATTTATAACATGGGTAGGCTCCTTACTTTTTTTTTGGTAGGGGATGAGGATGAGGTAAATGTCAGATTAAAAAATTATATAAACTTCTTTTTGCTTTGTTTAAGGTTCGGAAAAGAGCAAAGTCATTTTTCCATGACCTTCTTGATCTGTTGAAGAACAATGCCGTGGAGGAGGTGGACTACACTCCAGCCTCCATCAAAACACGAGTGAGTCACAGCCTCAACAATACTGTCAACCCCAACACAGACTCCACCATGGCTGGCCACAGCGACAGCAACAGTAATCTCAGCAACAAAAGCTGTCTCCCAGACGCACCAGACAAACCAGAGAGTATATCAAAACGGCCACGTCACGAAGACGGGTCTGCGGTGGATCAACACACAGGTGTGTTACAGACTGCCCCGTGTGCTAGTGGCAACCAGCCAGCAAATAAAACACCAAGAACAAACAATAGCCCACCTAAAAGTCAGGTTAAACAAACTTCTCATAAGGAAAGTGATGGCCGGATAAAAAATAATAATTATGAAGATGACGGATCAGGATGTGGCAGGAAGGTTGTGAGAGCTAGTTTCCCGGACGATGATGAGTTTGGCTGTCCTAACATCTCGGTTTCACCGCACACCTGTGATGATGATGACTCATCGCAAGTTCATTTTTACACGGACAATGCCAACCCAAGGGAGATCATTTCACACCGACACCCCGCCTCTATATATGGCCGATTCAATGACTCTGAAATCAAAACAATCAAACCAACGAAAACTGCCGCACCTGACTGCCCCAACGTGTCTCTCTCACCACTACTAGAGCACCGTCTTCCCAGCGTCTCTAGCGTCAGCTCGGGTCGGAATAGCAGTTTTGACGACACTGACGGCACCCCGCTTTTCATTGCTGAGGTTCTGGTCGTCAGCCATGGTGGACTTCTCAAGGAGCTGATTCGACACATCATTGAGGACTTCAAATGCAGGATGCCTGGCGGCAAGGGCCATGCACTGCGTGTCGGTCCCAATGCAAGTCTATCGAAGTTTACAATAACTGTTGACGAAGTCTCTGATAGACCCATCATAACCTGTTTGCGGCTTCACGATAAAGACCACTTACTGTCAATGGATATTCCAGATGCACAAGGGCTGTTATAGTGGCACCTATCCTGCCGTGAAACATGCATTTCGAAAGTAGTGGTTCACACGATAAAGACCACTTACTGTCAGTGGATATTCCAGATGCACAAGTGATGTTATAGTGGCACCTAGCCTGCCGTGAAACATGCATTTCGAAAGTAGTGGTTCATCCTTAAAAAACATTAGTTTGTTATAATTAATGGGTTATTGTATCACTTAGTAAATTGCTAGTTACATGAAGCGACTAAAAAACACACACCGATATACACAAGATCTTTGTATTATTTACGAGTAACCTGGGTTATTAAATAGATTTTTAGTGGATTTTTTTTTTTTTATTAATTAAATTATTAGTAACAGTTGGGACATGTTGAAAGCAAGACATTTTGTGCCTAAATACAATTAGGGTTAGGGAGGGTAGTGATATTAGTCACATGGTATTAATTTTTATTGTCTTTAATTTTGAACTTGTTGCGTTAATTACAATCTGTTCTGTCCTCTTTAGTTAGTCAATGGAGCTTTCCAACACGGGTTACAGAGATTTCCAATAATAGTCAAAAATAATTCATTGAGCAGAATGGTTATATCGGTTACGATTAGGACAGGTTTTCTTTGTTTTCAGTTTGCCCATGGTGACACTTGATTAGCAATTAGCTGCAACTAGAGAAACATCTTCAGAGTTATATATAGTTGCATGATGTTTTGAGCATAATTACCATTTGCTGGTATTCTAGTTTAATCCTTATTCTGCCCTCCAAAAGAATCCTCCTTTGCCGCCCATTTCAGTGCTAAAAGTTGTGTAAATGTAACACTGACTGCAGGCAATTTATTATGGATTTCAATCGGTGATTGTGTACGTATATGTTGTTATGGTAAATAATGGAAATATAAATAACCTACGTCTTCCGAGTTTCTAATACATCTCTTTGCATTACAAGGGATTTTGTTTGAAACCAGATTGATGGAACCCACATTGTTTTTGTTCCAGAACATGAAGTTTTTGTAATGTGGGTTTGTGGTCCCTTACACTCTTGGATGTATTGAAAGTAGTACTGTAGCAATATATTAAATATAAATATATATATATTGTAGTGGTGTATTAGATTTTTGTCATCTATTTTGAAAGTTTGATGAGTACATTTATGAGTTAGTACATTTGTATTTTGAAAATATGGTCCTACTACTGTTAAAAACATAAAGTTGTGTAAACTTGGTATGGTTGCCAACTCTATTGAAATGCATTAAGACAACTTGTTATATATGTTGCTAGAGTTTTCTCTTTGACCATGCTCAGATTCCTAGCAGACTTGAAATACCTAGAAACACATTTTTCAAGCATTTTTCTTTTTTTTTCCTTCAATCTAATATCAGGCCTTTAAGAATTGATAATTTCCATAGCCAATGCAAAATAAGTGGATGTAAACTTGTTTCCGTTTTGCATAAACCATTATGTCTTGGTAGATGGAGCCCTAAATGTTGTGTAAAGACAAAAGAGGTTACTGGTTTGTTTCTTTGCTGTGATTTATGTAATTGCTAGAGTAAAAATGGGGAATAGTGGAATTTTTCAGTGTTTCTCACCATTTTTTATTGTTTAGTTTTTTTTATTACCAAATTCTAAACATTCTGTATGTTGACAATGTTTAAAAACTCCTCTTTGTTGTTTTATGGTAGAAGGTAAGTTTATATAGCCATAGCAAATAATCCACTCTGCATTTGTAATTATTTATAGTGCTTAACTGTGGTACCATTTCAAAGCAAAAATTAAAATGAATAATTATTAACATAATATTCATAAATGTTTTGGGGGTTTTTCTGCTCTGGACTTCTTGTATCTACCACTGATCTGAGATTGAATAATTTAGTAAGAAATATAATTTTTGCTTGCATGTATTTAAATGTCCTACATACTGTGTACTCGAGCAAGACCTATGCTTGCCAATACTATTTCTTAAGTTTTAGTAATGACTTCTTTTCTTGTGCATGAAGTATTACCGGTAACTGTGAGGTTTTACTTCAATTTCGAAGATTTTACAATTATAACATCTGTATTGTTTGCATCCCACGTGCATTTAATTAGGCCTGCTGTTGAAATGTCAATATTCTCTTTTAATTTCAATCCTATGAAATTGGGGGCGAGTTCTTATCACAAGTACACTAAACATTTCTTGTATATTCAATTATTATTTTCAATAACATTGTATAAAACTGAGATGATATTTTAAACTTCATTTCTATTTACTCTATGGGGTTTTTTTTCTATTCTTTTTAACTTTCATTATCACTATAATTATAATAGTCATTTTGTTTTATTGACCTAAACTTTAAATATAATACAACCTTTATTGTATACTCCTGGATCCATCTACTATATTTAATAAGTGATACAAATGTGTATTATTGTAAGTCTTGAGAATTGTTAGTGTATAAAATAGAATTTTAACCGATACCAGGTGATCTTTGTAATGAACCAATTACAGCGATGTTAGAATGAACTGGATTTTGTCCTCTCGGCATAACCTTTCATTGTGGTATTTTGTGACAATACATATCAAAATAACATTATGATACACCCAAACTACGATGTAAAGAAAAACACCTTTGCGTATCCAGTTATTTTTGTACTGCTTGTTGAACTGACTTTTTCACAAGGAATTTGTAATAAGTAGAATAATTACATTCCATGAAGTCAACAAATATAAAATGTGGAAAGTGAAAATATGCAAGAATGAACTTTACTACCCTTTATATGAAATGATATGGTACATTTGTCACACTTGCTTTTGGATTTGCAAGATATGAATAACAGTTCCAGCTTTTCATTGTGAACCAACTCGTATGCATCTTGGCACTGACGTATAATTATTGAATGTGAAATGATTAACAAGTTTTTCATTGAATTTTAATAACTCTGTCTCGTTCAATCTGAACACCGTTGGCATTACCAGTTTCTTGTCAATTTTATTGTTTTTTTGTTGTTTTTTTTTTAATTTACTATAATAAAAAAACATTATAGGTATAAAAATAACCAAAAACAGGTGTTTTTTTATGAATCTCCTAATTTTCAAGATATTAAAATAATTTGTTTAGCTTGCTCAGTTTGATTTTGTCAAGTTGGGAAATTTATTAAATTGTATAAATTTCAAGTACATGTACTTATTTTATATACATATCCTGACCTCTCCAACACTTCCCTCTTAATGACATGGTCTGGTCTAAACATCTGGAATATAGCAACAGAGAAAAAAGAAGATATCTACCACTTGACTGGCACATGATGCCCATGGTTCATTGGCAGATTGTGGTTTTGATTGGCTGTTAAGATGTTCGGACTAGGCCATGAGAGTGGGGGGGATGTCATATAGGTTATAGGAAAACGATCCAGTTTTTTTTTAGTTTCATCCTTGTGTTCATTTCTTGTATTCTGAACTTGTACAGTTATCTTGTGTATCAAAATATTTTTAACCTTGTGCAGGACTGACAGAATGGCATATTGGTTTTTTGAATGATATTATTTGAAAGAAATCTTATTTAATTTTAATAATTTTAAGGAATATTGTTTAGCTATTGACATCTGTAATTTAACAGAAAATAAACTATGATTACAGTAAAAAGAAACAAAAATTACACAATGTTGAATCATAGAAAGTTGTTTTTGTTTTGTTGTTTTACAAAAGTTAATTAATGAAAAACAACTGATGGGCCATTATGATAAAGAATCCTAAACTTTGATCCGCAATGCCCCAACTGGTTGAATGGTGCCAGAAAGCTGCTAGAAACACACATCCCTAAACAGAACGGATTCCTTTTAATTGGTTAATTGGTCCCATTGTTTAGGGGGGGGCGGGGAGACAGCCCTTGTCTTTTTAATTGGTACTATCGTTTAGGGAGAAGACAGCCAGTCCTTTTAATTGGGTAATTAGTCCCATCGTTTTGGGAGAAGACGGCCATTATCCTTTTAATTTAGTGCTGTCATTTAGGAAGAAGACTGCCATTTTAATTGGTTAATTAGTCCATGGCTGATTGGTACCTGTTGATTATGTCATTCTGTGACCTCATGTATATGGAACACTGCATACATTACTCCAATTGATGATCAGCCAAGAGAAGTCGAGTAAAGATAGTTGTAATAATTATACTAAAATTATTGATGGAACTAGAAAATATTTCTGACACTCGTCCTTTGGTAGATGGCTTGTCAACAATCATCTAAGAAAAATAATTCCTTAAAAGTTCTCTCCAAGAATTAATTTGCTTAAAAAAAAAATCTACAAAAGGACTCGTGCCAGCAACTATTATTCTCAATGCCTCAAGATATTGAGTCGACATCATGCATTTAATTTCTATATTGATACAGGACCATTTACCAACTGTGAACATTATGGACATCTCCAAAGTGTGATTGTTCATCTGCTGTGGTTGACCACTGGCTACTTTCCATGCTTACAATTATATCTCTCATAAGAGTCCAGCCACATACTTTTATGAAACTGGCTGCTTTCAAAGATACTAAACATTATGAATTTTTGGAGTGTAGTAAGTAATGGTACACAGTACAGGCTATTCATATATTCCCTACCTGACAACCAAGTATACAGTGACTCCAGACAAATGAATCCTTGTTCTGTCAACAATTTTTTCTTGTAAATGCCTCTTTTCCATATTTGCATAATTTGATATCTAGTAGAATTTGTTCCGTTAAATTTGAAGAAAAATCTTCCAATACTTACTTTTTTCCCCCGAAATGTGTTAAATTTATTGTCCCTTTTTAAATTTGTAGTGGTTTCTAAAACAACTTTGTGGGCCTATCACTGGGTATTGTATCATGGGCTGGGATGGATTTAGTTCGGTCAGTTGAGCACTTGTCCGAGGTAGTTGTGTGGCAGGATCGGATCACCTTGGTGGATCCATTCATGTGATTGTATTTTTTTTTTCATTCCAGCCAGTGCACCACAAATTGTCAAAGGCTGTAGTATATGCTTTCCTGTCTCGGGGAAATGTGCAGCTAAAAGATCCCTCGCTGCTAATGGAAAAATGTGGCTTGTTTCCAAATGTTTGCCATCCAATACAAGATAATTAATCAGTGTGTTCAGATGGTGTCATTAAACAAACTGTTAACAAGATTCTTATCATCAGTCTTTTAGTGACTGCTTACATATTTACAGTTCTCATCCCACCCAGAGCTCCTGGAATGATATATTAATGCAGTCCTCAAAATAGGCAATAATTTTTAGAGACCAATGTACGTACAATTATCTCATCTGCGGTTTAGCTCATGGGTGTGTCTAAAATACATCTCGCAGGTGCTGTTCTCCACACACAAACTGTCCCATTCTTTTGTTAGGACTTATTTCTTCTGGCCTACAGTTTAAAATACCCACAAAAACAGCAGGTCATATTTTACTTTGTATTCTGAACCCTGCAGTTGCCTTAATAGACATTGTCCCGTCTGAGATAAAGTCTGACCTCACTAGAACACATTTGATTAATTAATCATTGGTTACTGGATGGCCAAACATTTGTTAATTCCTAAACACCTAGTCATCAGAAAACCCACTATTTTTCCTAAATTAAAAAAAAAAAAAATCCTTTTCTAATGCAACAAGGGATTATTTTTTTATATGCACTTTTCCACAGACTGGAAAAAGTTTATTTTGTTTAACACCACCACTGGAGCACATCAATTAATTAAACATTAGCTATTGGATGTCAGACATTTGGCTTTTTTTTTTTAACGACGCACTCAACACATTATAATTACGGTTATATCGGCGTCGGACATATGGTTATGTCGAGAAAACCCCAGTGGTTAGCTGACGAGGATCGATCCTAGACCGACCGCGCATCCAATTCTGACTCCTAGTCGACCCACTACATTTTTCCTAGTAATGCAACAAGGGATCTTTTATATGCACTTTCCCACAGACAAGAAAGCACATACCACAGCCTTTGACCAGTTGTGGTTCACTGGTTGGAACGAGTAAAACCATAGTCAGTTGAACAGATCCACTGAGGTTGTTCGATCTTGCAACACAAGCACGTCGAGCGAGCACTCAACCAACAGCTAAATACTGCACGGTCTGATAAGGTGCATATAGAAGATCCCTGCTGCTAATGGAAAAACACCGGCCTCGGTGGCCTAGCGGTTACGTCGCCGGACAACAGGCTGGTAGGTACTGGGTTCGCAGCCCGGTACCGGCTCCCACCCAGAGCGAGTTTTTAAGGACTCATTGGGTAGGTGTATGGCCGCTACACCCTTTTTTCTCTTTCACTAACAATAACAACTAACCACTAATTTCTATTCTGTCCTGGACAGACAGCTGAGGTAGCGGAGGTGTGTGCCCAAGACATGCGTGTGCTATAACAGCTTGCTTTGAATGTGCACGTTAAACAAAAAAAGTAAAGTAAAGTATGGAAAAACAAACCAACTTTGACAAATAGTCAAATGAGGTATTT
>JAECMU010205981.1:0-11750 GCA_016106625.1 Dracogyra subfuscus
TAACCACTGGGAGAAAAAGGGAGAACAACAAATGTCCTTTCAACGTCATCACTTTCTACTGTCGTTTTGACTCTTCAAACCACTGGGAGAAAAAGGGAGAACAACAAATGTTTTTTCAGCATCATCACTTTCTACTGTCGTTTTGCACAGCTGTTTGCTGTTGGTGTTTATGTTAATATTAATAAATGGGAGAATGCATATATAAAAGATCACTTTCTGTATTAAAAAAAAAATGTAGAGGATTTCCTCTGATGACAATGTGTCAGAATTACCAAACGTTTGACATCTAATTGGTGGTGATTATTTAATCAATGTGCTCTAGTAGTGTTGTTAAAAAAAAAAAAAAAAAAACTTTTTTTTAGCTTCATTAACAACCGTAGTATATAAATTAATAAAACTATTGTTATGCATTTATAAATTAATTAAATATTTTCTGGTAAATCACAAACAAAATTTGGTCTATAAAGCAAAGGTTACTGACATAGTTTTTTGTAGAGTGCATATCCCTATTTCATCTTTCAGTATATTTATATTTTTAATTATTAGTATTGATTTAAGTTATCGTAATGTTTAATGTTTTTGAAAAGTAGCTTAATTGAAAGTACACTGATATCAAAAAGCACTAATTTTAGACTAGAAACGTTGTTTACGCGAAATATTAATTCCGCAAACAGAACAAATTTTCTATAGCGCGAAAATTACACCCCTCAAAAATAAAGTATTTTACAGTATATCTATTATTATAATGTTTAAACAAAAAAAACAAATATATTGAACCTAACACCTTCAAATTTTGTGTCACTTTCAAATAACATCTTGGACATATTTCCAAACAGGGTATCTTTAATGATCAGTACAGTATATATTAACATCAAACCTATCTCTATTCCCTTTATTACGTTTTACCCAAAATGTTTATGGTTCTCCTTATTGCAGCTTTTTACTTACGTTACCAAAGAAAACGAACATTGTTTGTGTAATACTACTAACAGTAACTCTAGATGCAATATTACGTGTGTAATTGGTCTTATCCATGGACTGTGAGGCATACAAGCTCAGTGAACATCTAATGAGGGTCAGATGCCTCGGTTACGTGACTGACAGCTAGCGTACACAGCGACATTCTCTAATTAGAATTCTGCTTGCAGAATTAATTGGGAATTGTATCGTGTCCTTGCCTTATGACAAGAATAGAACGTGTCCACTGGGCCCGGCACTGCTGTTGTGATGGCTCCGCTTCTTACTTGTATTGAATTTCCCAGTATTGATCATGCTACGAAATAACAAGCAAAGATGTTATGCACATAACATGTTTGAAGATTTAACATCTTGCTTTCTAGTGCTATATTTGACACCATTGATGGATTACATCTGGTAATGATACATAACTATTATGTACCGCAGCAAATCATCTCTAGCCATCTTGTTTTGAAAGAGTTTTTTTCTCTGTCATTCTGTAATGCAAGATGGACAGAAATATATAGACTATTTTAATCTCAAATTGTCATATGTTATTGGATTGAGATTTACAGGCCATTAGTAGAGCTTTATTATTCCTCCGTATTATAAGTAGGTGGAACCATTTAGCTTCCATTAGTGAACATTTGTTAAGTCACTTTTCTGAGACTTTATATGTGTAGATGTATTTGACCTAATTTGACTGTTGACTGGATAATTTAAAAATTGAATTTTAATACACGTTTCTAAATACATACTGTTCAAATGTTCGTCTTGAAGTTGTTTACTAAAACTCCTGCCTTTCCAAAGAATGATTGAAGGACACCAGTGTCATATGAGATGTGTCTTGGAAAGAAGGTGCTAATTAAGGTGTAAATTGCTAGATGTCAGAAACAGTGGTTCACGCTGATGGTACATTAGTGAGACTGCGAGAGCTAGCACATGCTAGTTGTATTTATTTGTGAGTCCAGCAAGCATTGAACGTGATCAGACCAAAATCATCGTAATCATCATCATCATCACAGACTTTCCAACTTGTGTGTTATGTTGGCTGACGACTGCATTTGCTTATTCAGTACATGTTGATCACACG
Organism: Dracogyra subfuscus; assembly: GCA_016106625.1. Taxonomy (NCBI): domain Eukaryota; kingdom Metazoa; phylum Mollusca; class Gastropoda; order Neomphalida; family Peltospiridae; genus Dracogyra; species Dracogyra subfuscus. Next base: position 2,051 of record JAECMU010205981.1, read on the forward strand.
TTCAGCCTCGGTGGATTCGATGTTCACTTAACTCTCATATTTGGAGTACTTGTTCGTCGGATTTCTCCCTAGTGGCATCGTAGAATGTTCCCTAATCAAGTGTGTTATGGCCAGCCGTGGGATCCGAGGATGATGTACAATCACCATTACTGGAAAAGGTAGAGGTTTAATTCTCTTAACATTGATTTAATGCTCTCCGAGCCGGGTGAAATGAATAATGTTTGTACTGTCTAATAATGTTTAGTAGGAGGGAGGATGTGGGTACACAGTTAATGGAAACAGCGCGACGGCAAGTTACATGTATGGTTCAGTTTAACCGATTGATTGTGCTGATAATTTATAGATGATTTGTTGTGGGTGGAAGACGTGTCTGTTTTATGTGTCGTGCGATTGCGTGTGATGTATTGGGCTTGTTCTATGGATTCTCTTATTCCCGTCAATTAGGCGAGTGTGTTGTATATTGATTGCATCTCTCAGAGTTGTACACAAATCTGAAGACATTGCTATTAGAATTTGATCTTGTTGTAAACATATTCTCTAAATTTGCCAATGCTTTTTAGTGAATTATTTTGTATCTTATTGTGTAATGTTATTATGAAGTTGTATAATTATCATGACAAGAACAGTTATGGAATAAACATTAAATTTGTAAATGTATCAAGTGCCAGCATGACATTCTACAAACATGTCACGAGTTGTTGGTAACCAAATTATCATACATGTTTTCTTTGTATACAAGTAATGTGAAACTCAAAAATGGGATAATTCTTGTCATTGGAATTTCAGAAGTGAAAAAAATATATATCGAAACAAGTCAACTCTTTATCTTTTGTCACTATTTATCAATAGATTAAAACCAACAATGGAAACCCCACTACATGTATGAACCTTGGAAATTCGGTTCACCCATGCCAATGTGAAAACTGAAGTACATTTGATCAACATCAGCTTTGTTTTTTGTTGTTTTTTGTCAATATATTATGTATTTTTTTGTTATGCTAAAGTATAAATGCTGAAATGAAGAAACGACTTTTGCTTCAGCATTTTCATTTTGCTGAGACAGTTTTGTGAATTGTAAGGGCAGTTGTATATTATTGTTCTAATGGCACAAATTTAGGAAACAGTTTCAGCATGTTGTTTATGGTAATATTGTTTTGTAAATGCTATTGGATGAGTATTTTAAACACTATGTTATATTTAAAACTTCTTCTTAAATTGGGCACATACAGGGCACATACATCTACAATTCAGTCGTAAGATAAATGGAAGTCATGACCGTTATCTTTTTCAAATGAGAGTGCTTTTATCTCTGAAATATTTGTATGTTAATCTGTTTTTCTATGCTGGTCAACATTTTAGTGTTCTTGACACAATATTATTTTTAAAATTAATTTTCCTGGATTAAGATCATCAAATGATAAAATATTTCTCCCAATGCTGATGTCATTGTACAACCTCCCATACCCTGGAAAAAAAAATCAAATTGTAAAGTGCATTACATTCTTGCACATTCAGCTGTTTAATCCAGTTTTATCATATCTCCATAGTATGAAAAAAAGGCATTCTTTGTTAAAAGGACTATAGATGGGTTTCACTACATCACAAAAAGTATTTCTGTGGGTATAATATAATAATACATGATTAATAAAGGACAGTATTAGTAACGATATTTCAACATTTGGTTGACAGGTGCAGTTTCAATTTTGACGGGCTCAAATTAACTGACATAGGTAATTGTGACAGGCACAATTTAACAAATTATTTCCAGACACAATACACCCATCTCTCAACACAAACAAGTCATGTAATGGGTGTAATATAATTTTAACATACTCTTTTATGATTTGGGAAAGTGCATATACATGTTTCAACTCGATTTAGTCTAGTTTTTATGTAGCTATAAATGCCTATGTACATTAAAGATTGTTGCCATGACAGAGCATTTATAAAAAAGAAGATTTTGTGTAATTTATAAAAAGTGTGTTATGTATCGTTGTTTATTACCCCTGCGGGCACTCAGAACCGGGGAAATATAAATCATAATTTCCCTAGTGATGAACAATACTATTGGACAATTTGACGCTTACAAACCAATGGCTTTGTCGGTACTAAATATGATGTCATCACAATTTGACAAACACACACAATGACGTCATGTAGTTTAAAGAGTTTGCGTTTACGGCTCTCTGTTTTTGGTGTTAAATTTATAACAAAATGTCATTTTAATGCAATTCATTATAGATTTTGAAGTAGAATAGAGAGAACTTGTGTTTTTGAAAATTATCTATGAACGTGATTAAATTACAATGTTATAGTAATTCTTAGAACAGTGCGTAAAGTGGTTTACATCGTACCTATACAGGTCGGCCTTCATGCATGTGCGTGGAAAATAAAGGTTGGAAAAATAGCTGAGGTAATAAATATAATAACAAACTCTATACCAGTTATTATCAAATTTATGTCCCGCGTGAAATAATTTTCATTTGTCACTCGCTAAAGCTCGTGACAACTGAAAATTATTTCACTCGGGACATAAATTTGATAATAACTGGAAACTCGTTTATTATCCTCTATTAAATACAGCACTGCATAACATTTGGATCTACCACTACCCACCCTCTCAATCATTACATAATATTTGAATGGCTCATTCATTCATAGCGGGCAGCCTAGCCCAGTGGTACAGTGCCCGCCTGATACGCGGTCGGTCTAGGATCGATCCCCGTCAGCTAACCACTGGGGGTTTTCACGACATAACCATATGTCCGACGCCGATATAACCGTACTTATAATGTGTTGAGTGCGTTGTTAAACAAACAAAACAAAAACATTCATTCATAGGCATTCATTCTGATTAGGCCATCAGTCTGGTAGGTACTGGGTTCGGATCTCAGTCGAGGCATGGGATTTATATTCCAGATACTGATTCCAAACCCTGAGTGAGTGCTTCACAAGGTCATTGGGTAGGTGTAAACCACTTGCACCGACCAGTGATCCATAACTAGTTCAACAAAGGCCATGGTTTGTGCTATTCTTCCTGTGGGGAAGCACAAATAAAAGATCCCTTGCTGCTAATTGGAAAGAATAGCTCTCAAAATCTGTGTGGTCCTTAACCATATGTCCGATGTCATATAACCGTAAATAAAATGTGTTGAGTATGTCATTAAATAAAACACTTCTTTCTTTCTTTTATTTGTAAAAAGTGTTTGAATTGACTTTAATGACAAAATATAAGAAACATAACTGACACTGCATTTTAATTATAGCGTGTTAGACCGGATTATTGTGGGTCATAGAAATCCTGTGACACCATGCCATTTGCAAAGTCATTGAGTTTTGAATGGGGTTAAAGAAAGTCGTGGAAAACGGTTGAAAACCATTTCCTCCTTTTTTAATAGAGCACCACAGTGACAATCCACATGAATACATGGTAACATGATGTTGATGTGTATTGTCTCTGTCATGTGGTGTCTGCAGTTCGTATCTACTGTTAATGCTTCATATCCTGCAGTAGTCAGTGCGGCTTGTACATGTACCTGTACGTAGACTCGCCTCTACAGTATTAATCCACTCTCATATCTCCATGCATGTATGGGTAATTAGGAAGACATAAAGAATGTTTTTCTGATTCTGTGTTGCCATGGTGATGAAATGATTGTCATGGCGATGAACCATCTGAGTGCTTCATGTGACATATCTTATTTTGTTTTGCTGCAGTATTAATAAGCAAGATAAAATTATTGTAATTTTCTTTCTCTTGTTTTTTTTTTTAAATGCCAAAACACAAACACATTAACTTATTAAGCAGTGTAGCTGTATTAGTTGTTTTTAGGATTTGTTTGTAATTCAGTTTATCAGATAATAGATAGGACTTCCAATTAAAATACATATAGCATAATATAATACAATTAGTAATATTATTTTAGTAACACAAATATTGCTTTTTAGTCACAGAAATAATTTACAGGTGGTGGTATTGCTGAAACTAATCAATAGTTTTCTTTTTCTTTTTTTCTTTGTAAACCATTAGACAAATTTGGCAACTATAATGACTTACTGTGGTTACATTTGTTCCATTATTAAAACATTTTAAATAGGCAGAATTTAACTGGTGCCAGCAGCCAGCAGCCAGTAACGGTCATATTATACCAATACCTTTACGAAGACGTAATTAGAAACAATATGCTTGAATGGCATTCTTAGGTTATTGTTGCCATTTAAAATAAAGATTTTTATTATCTTAATGGAAATATTGTTTTGTTTTGACAGATTTTATAATACTAAAATCTTGAAATGTCCTACTTTGCCATGACATTGCCAGTATGATGAGTCAACGTGTAACTGAATCTATACGGTGTTCATCTCAGGTCTTTGGATTATTGGATGGAACCATTTTGGTAGACAAAATGGTTTACTTTATTTGCCTCTGTCCCAAATATTGTCCCAGATCTGATGTATCAATCAAAGATTGTGGTATGTGCTATCTTATCTGTAGTGAAAGGGCATATAAAAGATTCCTTGTTGCTAATCCTCTGAAGCCTGTGTCAGCCTTCACAAATGTTAGACATCCAATAACTGATGATTCATCAGTTGATGACCTCTAAATGTTATTAGTTGAATCAAATAAACGTTGTTTCAAAACCATCCACTTTTTATGTATATACATGAACACAGTCAAATGTCTGTAAAGTGGCCTCTTGAGGAAAGTGGTCGATACATACATATATACTCTTTGATTTTACTATGGTCAGTCATTTAGAAAACCTTTTGAGACTGCCAACATAACACTGACAAAGTCACGAATGCTTCAAAATGATGCTATTTTAAATATAATTTAAACCTTTCCTGTTTATGATTGGCAGTAGCATGATTGATATGTTTTTGTTGCAGGGGGCCCCCTCCTGATGCTGGTTCTCCATACAAACGGGTGCGGCCGCCATCCCCTCATCATGTACAACGCTCCACCCAGTATCCTTATTCCCAGGAACAGGCGGCCAGATATGCCATGAATCCAGCCACCCATTCCTTCCATGGAATCTACAGAGACCCATACCCGGTGAGACCTTAAATACTTTAGTGTCACAGTCAATGGGATTTAAAAAAAATAGAATTAATTTATAGACTTCGTGACTTCCATTATATCAAGTATGCATGTGAATGTTGCAAAGTTATGGATATCCAGCATGCTTAATTTGATTCAAGAGTAAGGTATGAAGATCATTGTATATTGTGCTTTACAAACTGTCCGTTTGGTTAAAACATCTGTGGTTTCATACTTTGAGCTTAGAGGTATTGGTGAAAATTTATTTTTCATAATTTTGGTTTGTGGTAAAGCATAATTTTATGTTTACTCCCAGTCGAATCCATGGTGTATGGCTTTTGTTAAGAAATATGCATAACGTTATCTGTGGGTGATTAACCATTCATCATTTCACCTGTTCATATCAGAATTGACAAGGTAAAAATATAAAAATTAACCACTACTATTCTATTTCTGTTATATTTTAACAGTTTTAAATATAGTAACACTTAAAAGTATCTTTATCTTATTTACAGTTAATTAAAATGTGTATTGTACAATTCTTGGAGAGGCTTTTGAGCAGTCCTAAACTGACTGATGAAAAGAACATAATTATGTCAATTTCACTTAATCTGTCTTGAATTGTGACTTACATTTCAAATAACATCTAAAGGAAATGAAAGAATTGCATTACATGGGAGAAATAATGAGTTGAACATATACATTGAACAAGAGGTTGAATTTTCTGCTGAACATTCGGTCCAGTAAGCTATAAATTCTGCTAGTCCAAAACAAAACCTTCATTGTCAAACATGGTTGACTCAAAATAAAGTGTGAATATAAACTTAAGATAATTGCCGATGTGTCCAACCGAATGATAGACAACCAGATCTCCCAGCCCATGGTGATGTTGACTGGGAAAAAAGGTCAGGATGGCAGTATATCAATCACTGATATATTTGTTGTTGCAGAGTTCTTAATTTTGTTTTGTTAATTTTTTAATACAAGGGTGGTTTTTTTCCTAATTACTTTGTATATTTGTTTTTATAGATACGCTTTTTAGATTGCAGTCAGTGTTCTGAAAATAAAGCATTTACTAAGACATTTTATATTGTAACACATAAAAAGATAATGACATTACTGCTTTTAAAATGTGCTGATCTGTTTGTTCTCCACGAGTATTGCCAAGAGAATGTAATACGATAAGAAGTCGTATCGTACATATTGCATGATGGATCTCTTAGATCTGTAAAAACGGCAGGCATAATCAATTACAAAATGCCAATATGCAAGTGCTTTCTAGATGACATTTTATTTTAGTTTTTAAACATTCTTTTTGAAATACTTGCTGACAAAATCAATACATTTTGTCTTTATGAATGGGGACTGTGGGTTTGTGAAAACGAAGGTCCTGTGATGGCTCTGTAGAATGATAATCTAAGGTTTTGTGTCTAACTCAGAAGCAATCTCTTTCTTCAACTCAGATGTCCTCAGGGCGTAGTTTCAGATGGTTTTTTTTTACTGTTATCCTGGCCATCTTTAATAAGAATTAAACTGGCCTCTCTTGAGAACGATCCATGGAAGAAAAAAAGTTAATATAATGACACTGTTCAAAACTAAAAGATTAAATAGATTTTAAATCTGGGTACTGCTTTTTCTAAAACTCACTTGGATTTCGTATTTTTTAATTTATATTGAAGTAGCTTTTTAAAAATAATGTTCTCTTTAAACTAATGTTAATGTATATAACACTGCATATTAGTAATCTGTAATTTTTGCGAGATCCCATATTGGAAATGATTTTGTTATCAGCTAGTTTTAGAATTCAGAGTTATTATTTTGGTGAAAATTATTGAGTAATTTCTACAGGTTTTTATTAGCCAAATATACTTGTTTTAAGTTGGTCTATAAAAGAATGAACAATTAGCTGGTTGCCCCACCCTTTATTTTAATATAAAAATATGTATATATTTTTGTGGGTGGTTTGTATATTTAATTTAAAAATAAAGCTCCCACCCTTCAACACTCACCCCATGTGATCATTTGTAGAATAGCCCCATGCATGAACTTTGATTACGACATATTTTTTCCACTGAAGGTGCATTAAAGCAAGTTAAAAGAGAAAGTATTTAACCATTATTTTTACTAAGTTACAATGTTCACCATGTGCAGGTAGGGTTTTATTTTTGTTCCAGCTGTTTGAAATGGTTTTCTCTATAGGGCTTCCATGAGTCCACAATATTGCACTAAAGTACTCCAGGGTCAAACTAGACCTGGACCCAAGTACCCGTCACTTACATAAGCTAATAATGAGACTACAGAATAAAATAACATAGACTGTGCATCTTAATTCCAGTGCTGAACATGGATGCCAAATCATGCCATTGTATTGCATTCCACATTTTCAACTTTTATTTTCTGTCCATGTCTCATGGCCTTGTAATGTAACTGACACCAAGCATGTGGCAAAATGACATTTTCTTTTTTTTAAATACAGTGAAACTGCTAAAGCGGACACCCTTGTGACCAATAAAAATGTCTGGTATTAAGAGGGTGTCATGGTTAGGCCATCGGTCTACAGGCTGGTAGGTACTGGGTTCGGATCCCAGTCAAGGCATGGGATTTTTAATCCAGATACCAAGTCCAAACCCTGAGTGAGTGCACCGCAAGGCTCATTGGGTAGGTGTAAACCACTTGCACTGACCAGTGATCTATAACTGGTTCAACAAAGGCCATGGTTTGTGCTATCCTGCCTGTGGGAAGCGCAAATAAAAGATCCTTTGCTGCTAATCGACATAAGAGTAGCCCATGAAGTGGCGACAGTGGGTTTCCTCTCACAAAATCTATGTGGTCCTTAACCATATGTCTGACGCCATATAACCATAGATAAAATGCATTGAGGGCGTCGTTAAATAAAACATTTCTTTCTTTCTTTCTTTCTTTTAATTAGTAAGATTTATGAAGTGTGTTGTAAAACAATTGTTATAGAGGATGTAAACATGCGGAAGCTGATTCATGCTGGTACATGCAGGCTGAGTAAAATTGGTAAAAACAAAATCCCTTTTTATTCAGTATCACATCGAGATTCGCTACGCATGTTTTAGAGATCACTACACCATTTTAAAACATTAAACAGTAGTTGCTAATCAATTATCAGTTGCATTGCGTAACTTTTGAACATGCTCATGTACCACAGATTCTTTGAGCATGTGTGTCCTGGAGAATCCAGAAACCCAACCCAGGACGGAGAATTATCAGCTGACCAGAAATATCGCTAATCAAGATTTAGAAAACAAAATGTAGGAAACACATGTAGGGTAATAGAAAACATCCAACTAGACAACAATTAGATAATATTAAAACAATAAACTCTATAATTTGGGCTGTTTCTAAAATAAAATAAAATAATAATACACAAATGTATGTTATGACTGAGATGGCAGATGATTCTGTTGATAACTGTCTGTCCCATCATATACTATAGATACAACATATAACTGTACAATGGTAATTTTTGGTTGTACAATTGTTTACTTTGATCTTTCTAAACTTAAACATAATATTTTGTTCTCACTTATGAGAAATAAAAACATACTGAAATGTAAATGACATTTTGTGCATAATATAGAACTGATTATTATCTTAATATGTGTGAAGCTAACTTAATACATACATGGTGCAGAATTCATCTCATCAACCAGAGTCTTTGTGAATAAACTAGGTAGCACCAGATATTTTTATCTTTAATAAAAGTTTTTCATAAATTTGTATCAATTAAATGTACATTTTGCTTCATTTTTAAAACTGTTTTGTTTTATGTTCGTGTTCTATTAGTATTAGTGGTACTACAATGACGAGGAAAAATTATAAAGATGGGCCATAAATGTGTATGTTCTGGTTGTTATAACAATGTTGTTGTTAGTCAATAATTTGCAGATGCATGTTTAAAAATAAATCCTAAAATATAACATTAGCAGGAATTAATAGGTATATATTATGGAAAATAATGCTGAAGTGGTGCTGTGATAAAATTTGTCAACAATTATCTTAGCTGTATAGTATCTTAATTAATATTTTTATTGTATTATCAGTAATCATCATTATTGTTAAGACTATATAGAGGCTGAAACAGTGTGAGGTATATTTTTTAATTATTCCTCAGATTCTCTCCATTCTATTACATATAGTACAATTTAAGACCAGAGGTAGTTTCCAAACAAACCTTATCAGCTATTCAATCATTATTGAAATGGACATTACATTGTTTAAGAACACTGGCAGTTTCAGTGTTTCTGTTAGCTGCAAACTAATTTGAATAATTTATTTGATTACTGTGGGGGTGTAAAAAATAAACACTTTCAGACACATTTATAGTGTATGCATGTCATGATCATGACAGTTGTAGTAAGGGAGATAACTCTTGTGCCATGGGGATAGAGACTTTCATGAGTTTTGGATCTTGGCATCACTCAAGAGTTTTGACTTTGTACTGTGTGTGTGAATGTGAGTGTGTGTGTATGTTTGTATGTGTGTGTGTAAGAGAAAGAAAGAAACAGAAAAACAAGTTGTAAAAAGTTGTATTTAATGATGCACTCAACACTTTTTCATTTACTGTTATAATGGCATCAGACATGGTTAAAGATTACATTGATGATTAGCAGAAAGGAATCTTTATATATA
>JAECMU010206098.1:0-10334 GCA_016106625.1 Dracogyra subfuscus
ACCCACCGACCACTATGGATATAAATATGTTTTGGAGTTACGAGACGACCCCTCAATCAAGACAGTTAAATGTGTTCAAAAACTGCGAAATCTCACGTGATCTCTTGTTGGAGAGTTCCACACTTGTGATAAGCCAATGAAAACCGAAAGCGGTACGAGCCCGACAAAAGTATTCCACTTTCAAAATAATGACTATGTGTTTGACCTGGAAACCAGAGACGAATGCGGCGCTATATATGCACCAAATGTAATGGGAGTTTCTGTTCTATATACTTAAATAATAAAAATATTCCAGACAGTGCCGCTTTAATTAAATATAATAATATACTTGTTGATATTAAGCAATAATATAGTTGAATATGCATACCAGTCCAAAAGCCTTGCGCGAGCATTCCTTTAAAAAACTGTCTGACTCTTTAAAAAACTCTCTGATTCTATCACCAGGAAAATCTCTATTTCAAAGCAGAGTGTTGACAAAACTGTCTGCAGCTTCACAACTGCCTTCCTCGATGCAGCAAAGCAAGCAATACCGAGGGGAAGAAGACGATACTACAACCATTCTGGAACTCCACTCTCGACAAACGGCACAAAGAGCCAAGTCCGTGAATCTTGAAAAGGATACAACAAAACTTTGGCAACTCCCAGAAATGCTGAATTAATACAATACACACAGAACCAAAACTACTCTCAAAACATGAAAAGGCGCTGTCACGGGGAAAACAGTGGCAAACATCCTTGCCAAAGTCTACCAATGTGAACGTGAAATCAAAGCTACCATCAGGTAGATCAGGGGACGTCTGAAAGAAGATCAGAGAATTGAAGAAAGCTCCAGACCCAGAAATTAGCTCCTGCATGACAAATGTTTGAGCCTACGTGAGCTTGAAGATGCACTGAAAAAGCTCAAATAGAAGAAGGCACCAGACCTTGATGGAATCACAAATGAAATGCTAAAACACCTCGGACCTGGAGCAAACCGAAGTCACTTGCGTATTTTTCAATCACATCTGGCATACACGGAAGGTGCAAGCAAAGAAGAAAGAATCCCACGCCTACGTCAGACCTATCCTTAAGAAAGGAAAAGACAAACAAGAGGCCAGAAGTTACAGGCCAACCATCTCCTCAGCTGCCTGAGTAAACTGATGGAAGAGTCACCATTAAGCGACTTCTCTGGCATCTGGAGTCACTATATCCTGACTTTTACATAAACACTTGCAGTCTTCTTTACAGTTTGGAAAGAGGGGCTGTTGCTCAAACTTCTGATATTTGAAAGCAGGTGTCAGCGGGAAGTTGCACAGATGGCTGAGTGATTACATTTTAGCAACGCACTGCAAGACTGGAGGTAGACAACATAGTCCGCAATATCGTCGAAATGGGAGGAGTGCCCCAGGAAAGTGTGATATCACCAACTATATTCCTTGTTTGCGTAAATAACATCACAGCAGTCACACCAACGTACGTCTCCAACACCCTACATGCTGATGGTCTTGTTGTGGGGAGCTCCGAGGAGCATACATCAAATGCAACCTACAGAATCCAACTCACCACTAACAAAGTAAATTGGACCAAGAAATGGGGACTCCAGCTCAACCAAACAAAAACAGTTTCAACACTCTTTCCCCACTCTACTCAAAAGGAGAAAGTGAAGCTAAAACTTGAAGACCAGGTAGTGCCACAATCAGATACACCACTTTCTTTAGACTGACACCAGATACACGGCTGACATGGAAGTCTCACATCGATGCCACAGAGGCAAGAGCTGTCGGGAAACTGGCTGTGACTAACTGGGATGCCAACTCCAAGATCCTCAAGTAGGTATACACTGGAACTATAAGACCTACCATGGAATATGCCTCTCCAACTTGGACAACTGCTTCAAAAGCAAACGAGTAAAATGGATAAAGTGCAGCACGTGGGCCTCAGAATTCTTAGAATCTATGAAGAGCACTCCAATTAGAGAAATGGAAAAAACTAAACAAAAGACTTTGAGCCTCTAGAGTCGAAACGAGAATATAAGGTCCTCGTTCAAGAAAAAAAAAGAAAGATGAAAAGACTGTCGTCACACTCCCTGCACCAAAAGCTCCGGGACACAACAAAAACCAGACTAAAAAGGCAGTCTAATCACTATGTAAAGCATTCTGATGTGCTCATGCAAAATGCCAGTCAATATGAAGAGCTTTCTCCAAATGTCTGGTCACCAACACACCATCTCCCAGAAATCAAATTGGAGGATCAAACACCATCTCAACAGCTGGCACTCACCCTAAAAATGATAGACAGGCGATATCCAAAGACAACCTGAATCCATGTATGGAAATGGAGCATACATCAGTAATCCAGATGGCTCCTCGGCCTCCCTCTCCATTCCAGTTGGTAAGCCAAGTTCGAACTAGAGAGCAGAATTACAAGCCCTGATTGCCACGACAGAGCTTCTGATAGAGAAAGGAAAGAAACAGTGCTTCTAACAGACACCTTGTCAGCTCTCCAGTCACTTCCATCAGAACCCTATGAATTTTTGATTAGACAACTGCAAGGAAAACTGAATGCTCTTAATCAAAGCTGCAAGGTGATACTACAGTGGATCTCTGCACATGAAGGGATTGCATGCAACGAAAAGACCGACCAACTGGCCAAAGCAGACAGCTGCCTCCCACAACCCAACTCTTCCATATCCTGTAGTGAAGCCAAGACAATCCTAAATCGAAAATTCAAATATGATTGGAAGACGAGGAATGGTGCATACAGCCCTGACTCCTTGCGGTGAACTCGTATGGAAAACTTACTCGTATGGGGGAATAGCAGTAAACTCGTATGGAAATCAACAAGTGAATTCGTATGGAAGACTTACGCGTGTGGGGGAAAATACACTGAACTCGTATGGAAACTGCAAACTGATATATCCAATACTGTATAACAACTTGTGTGTAGTTTTTATGCAGAGTTCCACAAATCCGCTAACAGTGTCTCTAACATGACACGAAAATAGGTGACTACCGTTGACGCACAAACTGCGGTTGACACGCAAATAGTTGACTGATGTTGACATAAATAAGAAGCATGTATACAAAACAAGTGTCAAAATACACATTTAAGAGAAATATCAAAGTATATATATTATCTGCATATTCATACATGCCCATATGAGTTCACCGTTATTTTTTACATACGAGTTCGTTTTCCATACGAGTTTTCCGTTCATACGAGTTAGTTTCGAGTTAGTTTTCATACGAGTTCACCGCATCCCGCCCTGACTTAGTCAGCATTAATCAATTAGAAATAAAAGAACAAACTTTAATCTTCCATCTTCGCATTGGACATTGTGACCTAAAGAAGCATCTACAGACAGGATAGTACATACCACGGCCTTTGTTACACCAGTTGTGGAGTACTGGTTGGAACGAGAAATAGCCCAATGGGCCCACCGACGGGGATCGAACTCAGACCGACCGCACAGCGAGCGAGCGCTTTATCACTAGGCTTGTCCCGCACCAAACTGAAAATAAAGCCAATTGGTTGACTTTACTTTAATGCCATGTTCCCGAAGCTATCGTTGTACATAACGACATCGTTAAGGCGTCGTGGAGGAACAGTTCATGTGCCAGGCAGAAAGTGTCGTTCCGAGGGTCAGTTAATAGCGATATCGTTATATTAACAACAGCTCCTACTCTGTTGTTAGAGTGTCGTGAAGTAAAATGTTTGTCGTAGTTGAACATGAAAAACACGGAATCTTGCTTTAATCGTACGATTTGGTGTCAGCATTCGACATCCTGTAAAATTACAACTGCGATGGTTGTAATGCTACGGAATGACCCTTATAGAAGAAGACAGACGGTGCCAAGAGTCTTCAGGGACAGAAATGGTCCTCTTGATTACATACATGGATGACATTGAATTACAAGACATACAGAATGGATAGGAGAGGAATATTCTATCTATGCAATATATTGCTAATAGATCTCGAGAGACAGACGTGCAGAAATGGTGCGCGTTACCGGTGTCCATACACATTGACAAACGTTGTTATGCTACAGGAACCTTTCAGGCAGTAACAGGTGAGGTACTCCGTTTCCAAGTACATACACACAGTTTAAAAGTCTATTGTCACCAAATTGCAGAACGTACATGTAAAATTTCCTTACACGGATGCTGAAATGAAAAACACAAAACAAGATTTCTTAAATTTGGCATATTTCCCCAACTTCATCCCAGTGCAAGGTCTTTCACGTGACGAACACTTGTATTTCAGCCACAAAGGATACCATGCTATCAACGTTCAGTGCATAATGTCAGCTAATGGTCTTTTCTTGGAAATCGTGGCAAAATGGCCTGGTGCAACAAATGATGCATTGATATGGAGAAAACGTGGAATTGCGGAATGGTTTGAGAATGGTCAAGTTGATGGCGGTATGTTATTAGGGGATTCAGGATATCCTATTAGACTATGGCTAATGGCTCCGTTCTTGCAGCCGGCATCACAACAAGAAAGAACTTACAACAAGCAAAGAGACTGTTTTCCTAGGTGATGACGCAAGAGATTTATGCTCAATCGGTTTCCTGTAATATAAAAATGCAATTGTGATAAATTATATGACATAGGGGAGGGACATAGCCAAGTGGTAAAGCGCTCGCTCGATGCGTGGTCGGTTAAGGATCGATCCCCGTCGGTGGGCCCATTTGGGCTATTTCTCGTTCCAGCCAGTGCACCACGACTGGTATATGTGGTATGTACTACCCTGTCTGTGGGATGGTGCATATAAAAGATCCATTGCTGCTAATCGAAAAGAGTAGCCCATGAATTGGCGACAGCGGGTTTCCTCTTTCAATACCTGTGTTGTCCGTAACCATATGTCTGACGCCATATAACCGTAAATAAAATGTGTACCCAATATGACTTTTATCATGTTTTAACCTAGCCACTAAAAGAGGCCTAGAAGTATGATAACAACTGAATATAATATAATAGGTCATATAAAATTTAATCTCCGAGATAATTTTGACATCTATTTCGCACCTCTGTACCAAACGACACTGGGATTTCCCATGTTACGACATGCTTCCAACGACAGTATAACGATACTGTAACTGCACGTTCGACTAACTGTCGCTCAACGTATCGTTGTGGTGTCGTTATTGTACTTTTGCGACGTCGCTAGAGCATAATGATCGACAGCTTCGGGAACATGGCCCCAGGTTTGTGATCTACACAGTAAACCAAATTACTACGTAAATCAGACAAACTTGTTTGCAAACGTTCACCCGAAAAACGTAGAAAGCAATGTCACAAGGGAGACTACTCTACTGGTATAGATTCTTCTGTATTGGAAATAATAAAGTGGACACGCGGGCAATCTGTTTGATAATCATGACTGACGATTCGAAGAAGTACACGATTCCATGTTCTGAAGTTGTTCTTTGTGTAGAGTTTTCACCGTACGAGGCATCTTGTCAATTACTGGCTGTGTCTACTTCAACACGAGTTACTATTTATTCATGTCGGTTTGAGGTATGTACTGCTCGACCAGCAATACGCGCACCACAGCCACTGTGGCACTTGTCATAGTCATGTGTCACACACTGACACAGTCATGATGTGACTGTGTTAGTCGAGGGGCTAGTCCGAAGTGACGCATAAAGATAGTGTAGTTAAGAAAAGTATTGACATAATGTGTGCCCTGCAGTGGTACAGTGCCCGTCTGATGCGCGGTCGGTCTAGGATCGATCCCCGTCAGCTACCCACTGGGTAACAGTGGGGTTTTTCTCGACATAAATGTAACGACGAACCATATGTTTGACGCCGATATAACCGTACTTATAACCACTTAACACAGACTACACAACGCATACAATAATAGTTTGAGAGAAGTGGAATCAAATTCAATGTTATTTCAACCCTATTCAAGGGATCCGGATCGTTTCGCCCTTATTGATATTCGTCCCCGAGTCGTTTTGCCCTTATTCCCGTTTGACCATAGTTATTTCTCCCTTGGAATGAGTCGTTTCGCCCCTATCATATTTTTATAAAGACCTTAGTATAACTTTGGTTTATAAACTGATATGTTTGTTTTGTTTAATGACACCACTGAAGTACGTTGATTAATTAATCGGATGTCAAACATTTCATAATGACTTGTAATCAGCACAGGAAACCCGCTAAAAAAATTTCTAATGCAGCAAGGGATAGACTTTTTATGGAATATTCTTCAAGAGGGGTGATAGGATATGACTTAATGTAACAACTGACGTTACCATTGAACGTAATAACACATTATGATATAAAAGCAAATTTTATGACGTCATATTATTGTATTATTATTAATATTATTTGCTTGTTTAAACTTACTACTAGAGATCATTGATTTTATATTAATTCTGTAGTCTTTCACCCCTCTTAAAGAGTATTCCACAAAAAACCAAAATGGCAAACAGCAAAAAACTGCATCAATTCCTTTTTCAATGGTTAATCAAATATTCACATATTTATTGTTACAAAAAATATTAGAATTATCAATAATTAACGATCCACATCTAAACATCATCTACTGCGCCGAATCACCGGACATGCAAATCGTTTTCAGATTATGCACTGCTTTATTGGTGATAGACACATTTTATTAAGTATTTCACAGGTTACAAATTGTAGGTATTCCCTACATGAACATGAGGGCGAAACGACGCAGGACGAAACGACACAGGGCGATCAGGAATAGATAGGGGCGAAACGACCTGATACCCTATTCAAGCCCTGAATGCTATTACATATACATATTTTTCTTCCAACATTTTTTTCCCCGTGTCCAACACCGACAACTCTTTAACCATTTGTAAGAAAAATGGTTGCATGTAAATTGCGGATAGCCCTGGCATCTCGTAAACAGCCATTCGCCTATTGATTGATATATTAATTTGATTGTTATTCCTTTCTTTTACAGGGAACGTCAAGAACCAATCCCTCAAATGGGATAAGCGAACATATTTTGCAAAAATAGTTATGTAAAAACTGCATTAAAACAGTTGTAATTTGTGTGTTTATACGAGGGTTTTTTTTAACCATTGTTTGGTGGTGATCAGATCAGAGATACAGAAAGAAAAAAAGAGATTCAATTCTATGTCACTGATTTATTCAAATAAATTTTATAAATATGTACATACAAACTTAAAAGACAATGGAATTTAGCACATACAAACTCAGGCCTGCACAAATTAAAAATTTGCATAACCTGAAATGGGGTTATGCCAAAATATTTTGCATAACCTATTTTGGTTTACATAACTGGGTTTTTTTTCTTTATAATTAAAAACATTTATATGTATATAATGTCATGACATTCAGTCGTGAATGGAAGACACTGTACGATCCTCCACATCTGAGGAACAGTGGATACCGATACTGTCACTGTTTTATCACTGACACTGTCGTAGTTGTCACTATCACTATCTGATTCGGAATTACAGTTAATAATAGGGTCACTGTCACTCTGGTTTACCCTGGTTGCTGATCCAATATTGTCATTTTTGATTGGTTAAATTCGCTATAACTTCTAACAACCAGTGGGAATGTACCTACTGTGCAAGATATTTATACAAACTTGACTGGTTACATTACACACTACGAAAAAACACTGCGTCTTGACAAGGCTAATTTTAGTACTCGCAATAAAAATATGTTGGTTCACTCAGTAAAATGTACACGAATGGTAAATGGGTTATGCAAAATAAAATGGCATAACCGATGCACGAACGAAACGGTCGTTCGTGCAATTTGTGCAGGCCTGCAAACTTAAAATACCATGAAATCTAGCACATACAAGCTTAAAAGACAAAAAAAGAAATACATACAAAGTTAAAAAAACCTTCTTTTTTATATAAATATTTACGTAAAAAGTTAAATGACCATGAATACGAATACTGTTCTTATAAGTTATATGTTAATCCATATTGGGGCGACAATGTATGAGCACTGGCGTAGAAGTTGCTTCGCAGTTTTGTTCCCAGCGATGTAGGCGTCCCACATTTCAAACAACTGTCCTTGGTGCTGTCAGTATTTCTTCCGTTGGCGGGGACGTTACGGTCCTTTGTATGCGGGGTCGATTTGACGCGGGGACGATATGGTGCGAGGACAGTATGACTGGTCACTGCACTATCGAGGGGCAGGATTTAACTTTAACCCACCTAAATTGTGATTAGTGATTGTCTTGTATTACAGGAAGAAGATGCTGATGTTGATGGTATTGAGTACACTGAGATCCGTGACTTCCAGACTGATAATCAGACCACCACCATATCATGGAATCCAGATACGTCCTTATCGATTCTACCAAACTTTCTCAGGTAGTCTAACTATAGGCTAGTAGTTTTACAATCTGAAAACATTATGCTTTTGTAATACTATTCTTTGAAATGCTGTTACAGAACTGATTCATATGTTACTGAGATGTTAATAATATTTGCCAAAATTAATATATCGTACCGTCATATAAATTCGAACATCATGTTTTCAAACAGCTCATTTATATGCGATTTTCCACATGCATATTGAAGGTGTGACGTCAACAAACATCACATATCGACAACACAAGGTTGTGCATCGTTCGGTATAAAAATTTGTATAAAACTTCCTGGTGTAAGTATGGCAATTCATTTATTGAACAATAAATTGAATAATGTTAATGAATCACTGTCCAAGTTTTGGGTATATACACCATCATGTAAAAACAAACATAGCACCACTTTGCTTCATCGGTTATATCTGCACTCGATGTGCCATCTGCTTTGTTTATACCTATATTGAATACGTCATTCACTGTAAAGGGAAATAAATCTGATTCTTTTAAAAAAATATGGAAGCCTGTTTAGACCATTTCTTATTAACGTCTGCTAGACTTTACAATATTCCATTTCTGAAGGCAAGTGTTCCTTTCAGACTACTTGTCGCACTGAGAGATCTAGATACCATCAATACACCCAAAATCTTTCTACAGCATACTCTGCTGTAATACACGATCGTATAGACATCCGTAAGGCTGCCAAAAGGTTTTCCATCCCAGTTACAATACTGCATGACCGCTGTAAAGGGATATTGACATGTCATGTAGCAAATCTGGACCTCAGACCTTTTTATCTATGGATGAAGAAGCTAAACGTCTTGCTCACAGCTAAAACATGGCATACCATGTATATACATTATTGTGCTGCTGCTGTTTATTTATAGAAACTATCAAGTGTTTGAAAACATACAATGTAACTTCTTCACAGTATATCCACACGGGATGTCGGGGGGAAACATTTCTGCTACAACCAGTATTATGTTTAACATCTATAATGCTGTCTGTTTCGTGGATTATATTCCAATGAACAGTTAATAAAGATTATTTAGCTTTTAATTCAGAATTAATTACAGAAATTTGCAATATTTGCTTATCTGTTTGAAAACATATTATGGATATAATTGAACCACAGTTTTATTTATCTCTTGCTGTATTTATTTCAGAAAATTGACTCTTTCATTTGTGCTTAGAATTCGCACCTCATAGTGGACTAGTTTGGCTATTTCTCATGCCAACCATTAGTAATTACATTAGACACAATACACATAGTGACATACACCTGTGTAACTCACATATATACAACATACTTTATATATAAACACACTTACTTACACACCCAACACACACACACACACACACCTGATAATAGTGATATTGCTATTATTTTACAATATTTTTTTTAACTAACTGCAGTTTTGCCACAGCTGAGCTTGATGTCAAAGATCATCATCTCCGACTGTTCACGTCGAATCTCAAGGAAGATGACAGTGTTTTGGTATGTACATGGCAGTGACAGGCATTTATCCAGTCATTATATGGTGCTGATCATCGGCCGTATCCCAAATGCAACTTCCCAATTTCCAGACAACATATTGCAAATTTGGTGATAAATTATTAATATTTTGTTAATTGTGTCAGTTCTGATAAATTATGTTAAAGTAAATTAATTATATTATTCTATAATATTACAGATTCATAAATTCATTCAATTATTGGGCCGATCAAAATTCCAATTATGTTAAAATCACAGTCATTTTCCCAGTCCCATCAGCCTTCGGACTATAGTGAAAAGTCTCAGTCCATCTAGGAGGCTGTCCCCATGACAGATGTGCTTGACTATCACTGGTTAAATAGCCTGAGTGACATTGAACACATTATCAGGCCATCTAGGAGGCTGTCCCCACGACAGATGTGCTTGACATTCAGTGGATAAATAGCCTGAGTGACATTGAACACATTATCAGGCCATCTAGGAGGCTGTCCCCACAACAGATGTGCTTGACATTCAGTGGA